>JAEANM010024819.1:0-11073 GCA_017656035.1 Myanophis thanlyinensis | reverse complement strand
CAGGTTGTGATGTTGCCCATCAGGATGCTCTCTACAGTGCAGGAATAGAAGTTTCTGAGCACCTTTGGTGGTAGTCTTAAGTCCCTCAGACGTCTGAGGTGAAAGAGACGTTGTCGGGCTTTTTTTTACCATGGTGTTGATGGTATTTTTAATTATAACCTATATTCATACTTCATTCTAGGCAGCAGCACTGAATGGCTTTGTTTGGATTTAGAAATGAAACAGAGGCAGATCTTGTTAATAAATATTTATGCAATATAAGAGATCACCAGGAAACTCTGAGATTGTACACTGGGAAATTGACAAAATAATTCTGAAGAAAGGGCAAATCATTTGTATTTTTTTCCGAAAATACCACATGGAGGTACTGATGTATACTCCAGGTGCACTAACTGTGAATATGTACAGTATCTATAGTGTATTTAAGTACAAAAATATGGTCTCTCAAACTGGAAGGAGTGATATTTACCAAGAGCAAAGATTCAGGGCTGAATTCTATAGAAAAAGTCAAGGATTTTTTGACTAGACATAAATTAATTTCAGATCCAGATGAAGAAATGGATACAGAAGAGAAACTAGTGGTGGAACAAGCTCAAAAAAGTGGCACTGAAGAAGACATGGCCAGGATAATTGTATAGGAACTTATTACTTCATCTAAAGATGGGAGATTAAGTCTATTACATGGAATATTTACTGGGCATATGCCCCGTCTAATCGTAAAAAAATTACATTATCTGAGGAAACTTAATGTTGACATAATCCATCTTTAAAAACACATATTAAGAAACTAGACATGAAATATTTGATAAATAAATGACATGGGGAGGAATTTGTATCTGCTAGTATAAAAAAGATTAATGGAGTTGTCTTATATATAAAACCTCAATTTAAACCTAAACTACTTATAGCAGATGAATATGGTAGATTTGTAATACTGGAAATGGAACATAATGGAATAAAATCAATAGTGGTTGGCATATACTGTATAGGCCAAATGATGACAAAAGTAATTTTTTTGAATATCCAGTGAATCAGCTAATGCCCTTTCCATATGAAAATTGGTTTATGTTGGGGGATTGGAATGGAGTGACTATGCCAGCTCTAGATAGAACATCCATTAAAGGGATTAAACCCTCGAACGGTAAATTACCAAAGACTTCTTTCGAGATGATGGACAATTTAGTATTAATAGATTCATGGAGATATAAAAATGGTAATGCCAGAGAATATACCTTTTTCTCAGAAAGACATGTCTTTTTCAAGGATCAACATGATATGGACATCTAAAAAGTTCACAAATAAAATTTCAAAAGTAGATTTTTTTTACCTAAACCCTTTTCTGATCATAATCCTGTGCTTTTGGTTCTAACAGAAAAGAGCTCAAGTTTTAGATGGAGATTAAATGATTTTATTTTGTAAAAGGAAAGGATCGTAAAAGATTGTAAAACAAATTACAAGTGTATTTTAATATTCATCTAGGTAAAGAGATAAACAATGGCTGTATGGGATGCTAGTAAAGAGGTCATGAGGGGCTATTTTATATAATATAATCATTTAGAGAAGAAAAAAATCCCAGGAAAAGACACAAAAGATATTGGGTGAAATTAGACAGAAAGAAATTTAATTGCAAAAGACACCTATAGATCCTAAAACTTTATATCAAATAAAACTATCTAAGAACTATCTATGTTGGGAAATAGAAACTATACTGAACAATGTAAAACAAAGACACTTTGAGTTTGCAAATAAATCAGGGAGATGATTGGCATATAAACTAAGAAAGGAAAGAAAAAAAGAGAATGATTGAGAAAATCTGTGAAGGCAGCAAGGTAATAATAGATAATGAACTCATCATGAAATTCTTTCATAACTTCTATTCAAATTTGTATAAAAGGAGTTAGATACATCAAAAATAGATAAATATGTTTTAAGACAACAGCTGCCTAAACTATCACAAATCCAGACAATTTATGAATGACCTGATAACTGCCTTTGAGGTATCAGAAACCACTAAAAAAATGAAATCAGGCAAAGCCCCAGGCCCAGATAGCCTTACAAGCCAATATTATAAATGGCTTTGAGGATGAACTTCTCCAACCACTACTAAAGGATACAATGAATGATATACAACAGTGGGGAAATATACCCCAGATGTGGAAAGAAGCCAACACTGTGTTGTTACCAAAAGAGAGTCAAGATGTTACAAAGACAAAGAACTATAGACCGAATCATTATTAAACAAGGATTACAAACTCTGCAGTTTTGGCAGAAAGACCAAAGAATATTCTATGGGCATAGAGCAATTGGGCTTTGTGCCAAAAAGACAGCTAAGAGACAATGTGAGGACTGTTTTGAATATCATTGAATATTTACAATATCATAATGAGGAGCAGGCAGCCTTAAATTTTTTAAATGCAGAGAAGGCATTTGATAACTTAAATTGGCCTTTTATTGGAAGAAATGGACTTGGAGAGAACTTTATTCAAGGAATTAAAGCAGTTTACACGTCACAGAAAGCAAAAATTATCATTAATGGTGATTTAACCATTCATATGAAATTCAAAAGGGGGTACAAGACAAGGATGCCACTTGTCCTTTCTTCTGTTCATCTTGGTATTGGAAGCTTTGAATAGAGGTATTAGGCAAGATGATAAAATAAGGGATATAACCATCAAGAAAGAAGTTTATAAACTGAGGGCGTTTGCTGATGATTTGGTTAAGTTCCTGCAAGACCCAAAAAATAATATAGAACATTTCATGAGGAAATTAAATTAGTTTGGGGCTTTAGTGGGTTTTCAAATAAACAAACAGAAAACAATGTTGATCAAGAATATGTCACATCAGAACAGCGATATATTGATTAAAAGGATGGGTTTTAGGATCGAGAAAAATACTTGGGGGTTATGTTGACAAATACAAATATAAAACTGTTCCAAAATAACTATGTCCCTCTTTTGGAGGGATATTAAACAGGACCTACAAAGATGGGACAAATTGCGTCTATCACTATTGGGTAATATGTAATTAAGATGAACATCTTACCAAAAATGATTTTTTTATTCCAGACATTACCAATACTCAAAACCGATAATCAATTTAAACAATGGCAGAAGGCTATTTCCAAGTTTATATGGCAAGGGAAGAAAAGGGGTGTTGGACTTACCTGATACACTCTTTCTCGTTGTGTGAAGAGATAATCCATAGATTGGGTTAGTCTCTCATTAGCAGATCTATTTGACTGAGTGGTAGAAGCTTAAAAGGCCAGGCTCCTACCTTTCCCAGCTTCTACGAAGTCATTGCAATAGATCGACACTATCTCTCCTTGATCCTTGAAGTACTGGACCCAGGACCCATTGAACTACTGGGTGGGCTGGTGTCAAGATCCAAAAAGATATTTGAATATGGGGGGGGGGGGTTGTTCCATTATATTGTGCAGGCTGTTTTAAAAGTAGTTTTTAAGGCTATGTAGAATCTTGACATATTTTACGTTCAAGGTCGCTGAGAGGCCGAAGGGGGAGTTAGAAGTGGGCTTTGCCTTTGTCGCCGCCCTACAAATTTTGTTGATTGAGCCTGGGTTGCCCAGGCCGTCGAGGTGGCAGCACTTCTAGTTGAGTGCACTGTAATACCTGTGGGGATGGAAGTCCATGTGCTTCATAGGCTGCCACAATGCAGGCCCGAAGCCATCTGCCCACAGTGGAGGGGGAGGCCTTGAGGCCCAAGGACCATGGTTGGAAAGTAACAAACAACGTTTTCGTTCTCCTGAATGGCTCTGTCCTATATATGTACATGCAGATAGCCCTCTGCACATCTAAAGTATGCCAGCAAACCTTGAGGGGATGTCTGGTACTGGGGCAGAAGTTGGGCAAAATTATCTCTTGCACCCTGTGAAATGAAGAGTTAATCTTTGGCACAAAGGCAGGGTCAAGACGTAGCATGACTCGGTCCAGATGGACAATACAGAAATCTTGCCTGATGGAAAGAGCCGAAATCTGGAAATATGCTGTGTGGACATCATTGAGACCATGAAGCTGACCTTCTATGTGAGTACCTTTAAGGATGCCATCCTCAGTGGTTCAAACAGTCCCCATGTGAGTGCCTCAAAAACCCTGGAACTCCCAGTCAGCTCCCAGGTGGGATAACGGTGGATGACAGGAGGACTCAAGTTGGATGCTCCTTGGAGAAATTGTTGCACTGTCGGGTGCCTAAAGGCCAGTACCACAATCTATTACTGACGTAATAGATTGTGACAGCTGCGACCTTCCTGCAGTGGGTATTGGGTCGAAGGCCCATGTCCAGTCCATCCTGTAAGAATTTGAGCAACTGAGCCAAAGATACATGAGTCAGATCCCACATCTGCTGGTGGCACCAGTTGCTGAATGCATGGCAAGTAGCCTCGTAGATACGAGTTGTTGGACAATCTATGAGAAACCTGTATCATATATATGACTGGCTGATATCTGGGTGCTACTTAAAGCGAGGCATTCAACTTCCAGGTGGCTAGCTGGAGTCAGTCAGAGTCTGGGTGCAATACTGTGTCCTGTGACAGAGTCGAGGGTGACCGAGGGAGTCTCCATGGTGGACCAACAGATAGGCGGACTAAGTCCGCAAACCAGGGCCTCCTTGGCCAATAGGGTGCGAGGAGTAGTTCCACCCCTTCCTCCCTTGCCTTTTGGATGACCCTGGGAATCAGTGACAGGGGAGGAAACGCATAGAGTAAACACTGAGGCCACAGAGACCTCAGTGCATCCACTCCCTCAGTTCCAGGCAATGGGTACCGGGAGAAAAAGTGAGGTAGCCTGGTGTTGGTCAGAGTGGTGAAGAGATCCACCTCCAAATGCCCGAAACGGTCCAGCAGCTGCTGGAAGAGTTGTGGGTGCAATGTCCATTCAGTGTGGTCTATCATGGCTCTGCTGATCTAATCTGCTCATTGTCGACACCCGAGATATGTTGGGCCCACAGTGAGGAAGTGAGTCTCCGCCCAGGATCCTAATCGGCGTGCCTCTTTCATCAGTGAGGCTAACATGGTTCCGCCCTGGCAATTTATGTGCGCATTGGCAGTTTTCAGTCAAGACCAGCACATGGCAGTTCCGAATTAGGTGCTGGAAGCTGCGGAGGGCAAGGTGGACCATCGGCAGTTTTAGCCAATTTATGTTGTGGGCTAGATCTGACCGACTCCAGTGCCCTTAGGCTACCTGATGCCGGAGACGAGCCCCCCCTAGCCAAAGTGGCTGGCATCTGTGGTGATGATTGTCCTGGTGGGCTCCTGGAAGGAGCATCTGTTGTGTCTTCTGAGAGCACCACCACTGTGAGGAGTGGAGAACTGTCCCTGGGACCCTGACTCTGGTCCAGGAGTGGCTAGTTTCCTCCCTTTGGTAAGGGAGGAGGAACCACTATAATGGTCTGGAGTGCATCCTTGCCCATGGAATGATGTTTATACAGGAGACCATCTTGCCTAACAACTGGGAGAGGTTGGTCAGGGGTATCCGACTCTGCTGGCATATTTAGTGGATGAGAGTGGAGGCTCTCTTTCCTGTCCCTGGACAAGAAAACCGTGCCCTCGTCAGTGTCTATCACCGCTCCCAAGTCTTATAGACAAATGGTGGGTTGGAGGTGGCTTTTCTCCTTGTTTATGGAAAATCCGTGGCTTTGCAGAGTGGAGAAGGTGAGCTATAGATCCCACTTCTCCATGGGTTCTGAAGCAGATTGGATGAGGATGTCATCCAGATATGCATGGATGCAGACAGGAATGAGATGGAGGTATTCTGTGATGACTGCCAGCAACTTTGTGAACACTCAGAGTGCTGATAAGAAGCCAAACGGCTAAGCCCGGTACTGGAAGTGGCATCCTCCATAGTAAAATTGGAGGAATCGCTGGTGTGCTGAATGGATTGGGACACGGAGGTAAGCCTCCATCGGATCTATATAGGATAAGAGTTCTCCCTGGTGGAGCAGAACCAAGATGCTGTGAAGGGAGTGCATCTTGAACTTGCAATACCAAAAATAGCCATTGAGACGTTTGAGGACATTTGAGGTCCGGAGGCCTTTGGTATAACAAAAAGGATGAAGTAAAACCATTGACCTCGAAACATCTCTGGCACCGGCTATATGGCTTGGATGTGAAGCAGATGGTCGATCGCATATTGCATGAGAGCCCTGTGCTGAGGGTTTTTGGAAACCTGGCATGTGATAAACCTGTTCGGCAGCACCTCTCATAGCTCCAGTGTCAGTTCAAATTGGATCGTCTGCCTTACCCAGACTTCTGTCATGGTCTTCTCCCATTGTTCGATGAAACAGGTAAGGCGGCCACCAATGGGAGAGTTGGATAAAGAGTCACTTGGCTCACCTGAAGGGACGGCCACAGCTCCCTCAAAATGGCCACCTTGTGTAAGACTGCTGTCTGCTGTGGAAGGACCACTGTTGATGGTGATCCTGGCAGTAGGCAGGGAATCGCTGTCCCCCGAACGGGGCCTCCTTGGGTGGGCGAAAGGACGGTCAGAGAAAAAAGAATCCTTGCTTGTGATTTGATGGTCGGGACCCCGAAGTCATCCTTTTCCTGCCATCCTTTGTCTCTATCCAGACCGGTGCTAGGGAGTCCCCGAAAAGGTGCATGCCTTGGAAGGGTGACAATGCCAGCTTCCACTTTTGGTGCTGGTCTGCCTGCCAGTGTTTCAGCCACAGAAGACGCTGGGCTACCATCGACGAGCCAATAGCCCTGGATGCAAACTTGGTGGCATGTAGGGTGGCATCCGCTGAGAACTCCGCTGCGACTATGAGCTTATTGACAACTTGGTGGAGTCTAACATCATCTGTGGTTAGTATGGCTTCAAGCTGTCGCAGCCAGAGCAAGGTTGCATGGTTGAAAAAGGAGGCCATGGAAGTGGCCTTAACTGCCCATGTAGGCACCTCATGGCGTCGACGAAGGACCTGTTCTGTTTTTTTCTCATCAGGTTTCAGGGTGTCGTCCGAGTCTGTGATTAAGACATTCTTGGAGGCAAGAGCTATGACGGGCTTGTCAACTTTTGGAGGCTTGAGGGTGGTAGTGAATGCTGTAAGCATATTGTAAAATTGCCACTCCAAATTGAGCAGTGGTCGGCTGGCAGACAAGATGTCCCACTGCTTTTGGACCAAGTCAGTAAACAATTGAGGGTTAGGGTTAGGACCTCCTCTGCTTTAGTAGTTTGTGTGGAGAACAAGAGCTGGGCAGTCTCTTTTTGTAGAGGGAGAGAACAGTTCGAAGGTAGGGCTGTGTCGTCTATTAGCTGGGTGATCACTTTCGCCTTGTTCAGGAGGGTCCTGAACAAACCTCTGGTTTGTAGTAGTCCTCTCCATCATCAGACAGGATGAGTTCTTCATCTCCTGAGTAGAAGGAATCACTGTGTGAGGGCAATGGAGAGGTGACGATGTTGTGATGCAGGCTCGGGAGGGCTGGTTGATGATAGATGATTGGGCCCTCAGATGATTGCTGGATAGGGGATCGCTCATTTCCCCGACTGGTGTCGAGCCATCGCAGCCATGATAAGCCCCTTCATTTGAGCCATTAATGAGTTTTGAATGGCTGCTATGGAGGGAGATGCAGTGGTGGGGGCAGGCACCTCAGCCCCAACTCCCTGCCCTGGTAGCCAGGGTGCTCTGTTGTATGGTCTCCAGGACCTCAGGTCCTCACTCCGGAGAGAGGGATGGGCTGGGGTGTCAAGACTAAAAGGAGACTTTGGATTGGAGGCTTTTCTGCTGAAAAGTATTAGCCATTGCTTTGCATATTATATTGGACCTTTTAGCATTGACACATTTTATTTCTGCAAGGCCAACGGGTTGGAGGAGTGGAGACTGATAGAACCGACTCAGGACTGTTATCTAGTCTTCATTCTTTTAACATATTTCTCATGGGAAAATTTTGCTGGGTTGTGAACACCTGCAAGAGGAAGTCCTGGGATGAACGTTGGAACTTTCTTTGAAGGGGTTGGTGAGAAATTAACATGTGATAATTAGTGGGGTGGAACTTTCATTTACTTGGGTGGAGAAAGCCTGGGAATTTCAGATTCAGGATTTTTCTAGACCATACCAGTACAATATCTTCAATAAAATCTTATTCTATGAACTTTCATCTCTTTGGAATTCTGATTGCGTTGCTGATGTTGTGTGGAACCCTAACATGGGGGGTTGATGGACTGACATCTGATGGGGGCTCTGAGCTCTGGTGGCTGATGTTTGTCTAGAGCTCATTGGTGTCTGAGGGCGTCCTTCTCAGCTCGAGAAGGTCTGCCCAAGGCTTTGGATTTGGGCCTTTTGAGTTGGCCATGAGCTGCAGAGGCTTGTTTCCTTTTTGAGGAGCATTTACAATCTGGTTTTGGTGACAGCACCCTGTTGAGATCACCAATGGCTTTCTCCATCTTCCCTTGAATAAAACAAGAAAGGGCAATTGTCATTTATAGGTATGCTTCATTCATTGATGACCTGGATGGACATGATCTGGGTAATCAGCCTGAGATGTCCGGCCTGAGCCGAAAGTATGGTCAAAGGCCTTGTCAAGAGCCTTACCTGGAGCTGGGAGTTGTCAGCATGTTGCTGATTACCACCCTCTGCACAAGGGCTCGCAGCTGTGCCCCAATAGTGCCTGAGGCCTGGAGAATGTGGCTGAAGCAATTTGCCAGGCCCTCTAGGAAGACGGACCATCAGGAGGCTGTGCCCAAATGGCAGCTGTAACATGGGGAGCAGGTCAAAATGGGATCTGTGCCTAAATAGGGCCACATCCCTGGTGGCAGTCCTCTGTAAAGCTGGTTACTGATAGAGGGGCTTGTATTGGCTGACCTTAACTTGCAATCTGGCCAGTGCATTCAAAATGGCGGCCCTAGGCCAGCTGCCATCATCATGTTATCAAAATGGCAGCTGCCCACATTGGCAGCCGCTTGCAATCACCATCTAAGCCTGACTAGTGGCTAGTGAGGTATCCCTTCTCCGCACTGTGAATGCTGCTTAGGGAAGACCACGGTCTGACTGCGATAGTGGTCCCCAGCCCATATATTGTCCTGTGCCTGGGGTATGGTACACTCAGTTTGGCCCCTCAAAATGGCGGCCGCCAGATGGTCGGCGTCTGCGGCCTCAGTAATGGCAGTGGGCCAGAGCCATCTTAGTAGTTGCGTGGCTCCTGCAGTCTCAGTAGTAGTTGTGGGTCCTATTCTGTGGACTCCATGCCTCGGTAGCAGTCACAGGTCCCGTCCAAATCGCCCTTAGCCACCAGGCTGATACTGGCGGTGGTGCCAAAATGGAGACTGTGGACAGCCTCCACCTCAGAGGCTCAGCAGCACAAGGCCAAACAGACCCATAAGTCTGATGCGATGACCTGCGACAGCCTACAGCCTCGGAAATGGCTATGGACAATGTTCCTTGCCGGCCCGCAGTCTCAGAAGCAGCTGCGGGTTCTGACCTCAGAAGCTGCTACGGCCCTGACCTCAATCAGCCCGCAGCCTTGGAAGCGTCTGCAGGCGATGTTCCCTGCCGGCCCGCAGCCTCAGAAGCGTTGTGGGCGAGGTCCCATCAGCCCACAGCCTGATTGAGGTAATTAAGGCTCCCCCTGATGTGGCCTGGGGGGGACATGGGGATAAAGGCTGTAAGGTCTGGCCTCAAACATGTGAAGGCCAGCAAGGCAGGAACAGCAGATTTCAAAGGCAAAACCCTTAAATAGAGGCTGCATTGTCTGAGGGTCCCTTTTGACTCAGTTTGGTGAAATGAAAGTTTTCCTTAGATTCTGTAGAGTTGAATGTGGAGAGTCTGCACAGTCCGATCTATCTGTTGACTGAGTAGAAGCTGAGAAAGATGGGAGGAGCCTGGCCTTTTAAGCTTCTACCACTCAGTCAAATAGATCTACTAATGACAGACTAACCCAAACTATGGATTATCTCTTCACATTCAACAGAGAACCAAGAATTAGATTATTAGATAACCTAATAAAGGTTATTGCAACATACTAAGGAAAGAGGAGGTTTGGATTTACCAGACTTGAAATTGCATTTCAATGCTTCTGGCTTGGTCAAAAGAGTGGGTGACCCTCCAGAACAACTGGATATTTGAATTAGAGGGCCATGAATTAAGGTTTGGATGACATAGTTATGTATGGTAAGCCAAAGGTAAAGTTAATGTTGCATTTAATAATCATTTTGCTAGATGTGTAGGGTAGATAAAAATCAGTTTTTTTTTTTAAATCAAAATAATTGGATTTTTTAAAAATTTAAATCAGACTTTATTATTTAAATCATTTTTTTATTTTTATCCAATTTATTTTAATAAAATGCTTTTTGGAGTAAAAATCTATCTAAAGTTAAGTTTTCTATTTAAGATACATTAATAATTTAGTTTATTCAGCATGAAATGGAGCTTAGTTATGTAGCATGAAGCAGTATATTCTGTAATATTTACATTTTTGGTAAACTCATTCAATTAATCCAAGCTTTGCAAGCTGAGATAACATGCACTGCATTGATGCATTCACACAATTTCACAGTAACCACAAGATAAATCATAAAACAAAGTTCAGGAATATTCCTTTATCCCATTGTTTTGCAAATCTACATATATTACAAACTGTATGATTTTTTGAAGAGAAATGCATCTGTACCAGGCTCTAAGTGTGAGGAGGAAGGGCAAATAGTAAAAATTAAAGTGAAATCTTCTAAGCAGCTTATAGACCTTGTGATCTTTCTGCATATAGCTTGGAGGTGCTTTATTCCTCCCCTGAGGAGCCAAATGGCAGCAGGCCATAAAAAAAACCCAGTTTGGGAATATTTTAATGAAGTTCCTCTATCTACGGGTAAAGCAGGTATGCATGCAAAATGCAAGCAATACAACAAAGAGATGCAAGGCCTGAAGCTCTAATGAAACAACAACATGAGACGCTTGCTTCGCAGAGCCGGCATGAGAGCTGCAGCTGTCACCAGGACCAGGGCCTGAAAGGTGTGCAGGCTGGCGCTCAGCCCAATGCAGGCCGGTGCCTATTGGGCGCCCAAACACTTTTTGCCTGCTTTGTCTCCCTCTGGGTGAAAAGTGTGCAGCAGTTCAAGTGATCAAACGTCTGAGTGTGTG
>JAEANM010024818.1:0-11074 GCA_017656035.1 Myanophis thanlyinensis | reverse complement strand
ATTCTTACTTTAAAAAATTCTGAGTTTTCTAATTTTCTAAAAAAGACTTTTCATTTTTCTAGTGATATTCCAACATGTTTGAAATAACTTTCCTGTTTTTCTCATTTTACATTAAAGCCTGTATTCAGTATACTTATTTATTTAAAATGTTTTAGCTGCTCATCTTATAAACAACTCTGCACAGTTCCCAATCAAATGTTAAAGTAATGTAAAAGTTACTTTAACATGCTATACATGTTATTTTATTCCCAACTGTTTGATTTAGAATAGAATAACAGTTGGAAGAGACTTTGAAGGTCTTCTAGTGCAACTCCCTGCTTAGGCAGAAAACCCTACATCATTTCAGAAAAAAAATGGTTATTTGATTTGGTTTGGTTTGGTTTTGGATGTTATTTTGAAAGTTCCTTTAATTGTTTTTCTGCTTGAAATTTTGATTTTTCTTTTCATTTCAGTATTTGCAATGTCTCTTCCCCAAGAGACATTGGGGAAGTAATGTAAGTTAAATAAATTGTTTCTCACTCTGCTGTTTTCCAGTTCATATCTTCCTTTTACATTTGTTTCATTTTGTAAATTTAAACCATATAATTCACACTTTGATCCCCAACTACACTTTGTTATTATCTTTTTAAAGATTTATTAAGTTACATTTAAAATATGTGAGGCTCATAACTTTTAATTCTACTATTTCTGACACAGGGTGTTACAAGAAGCTTTTTCTTATGGAAATAATAAAATTCTACCATTTTTCATTGAATAATGAACTGCTTGTTTGCATTGTCAAGGATGTTTTTTTTTAGAAACTTTCTTAAGCAACCATTTACATTAGGTCTTATCATACCAGTTTTCAATTGAAATATCACCTAGACATTTACATTGTTTAGCAATATTAACTTGTCTATAGAAAATATAAATTTGATGGGTATTTTACTTTGTAATTTTAGTTCTGATCATTTGATAATCGTATCTTCAGATAAATCTTCAGATAATCTTAAAAAGTTTTTATACGAGGAGCATTTTTAGCACAATAGTCATAAACTGGACTAGCTGTCCAAGCAATACCTGTTATTTACCTTGGTAAACTTTAGAATTGCTTATTGTCTCAAATCTACTTGATAAACTTTTTCCCATTCTCTTCTTAAGCCTGATTTCTGCCCTCAGATTCATAGAATTGGATCCACTAGCAGTGATGATGTTATATAGTTTGGATAATGAAAGGTCTGCAAAAACAAGCTCAGAGAGCATTGAAACGAACACTCCTCATTTCAACTGTGAACTACAAGTATTTTCCTTTATTGGTATTGGACCCTTAGTTTCTTACATTTAGACATTTCTTTGTTGACAGGCTTTAAGAATTTATTCATTTTAATGCAGTCATTGATGGCTGGATATTATAGCTACGTGTTATAATCTTTACCCCTTGCTAAAAATGTATGTAAAATTAAGACATTTAAATCTGAGATAGCTGCAGAAATAGGGAACCAAGCATCACACCATAATTATTATAATGAGATTCAAATTCACTACGCTTTCCCGTATCTGAAATTTATCAATAAGAACATGAACTGTTAACACTTTTAATTTTGCTTTTATTCCATCAAAGCTGCATTGCAGTCTTCCAGTCTTTTATATTTACATATTTATAACAATTTTGTTAAGTGCCAGTACAAATGTAACTGATGGTAACCCAGAACAGCCTTATAAAGCATTTGTGTGCATTTTGCTCGGATATGCAAAATACACATACACACATGCACACATATATTGCACGCAAGAAAACATACATACATTTAATTCAAAGCTTCACAATATAAAACATTTCTATTGGAAGTAAACCATTCATTTTGCAGCTTTTTCAATTACAGAGACCTCTGAATTTCAAGTTAGTGCAAATAATGAAATTAAGAGCCTGAGCAATAAAATACAATGAAACAAGATAACACAAACATCAACTAATTCCCTGCATATATTTAAAACAGTTAAGTAGTAGCATATTAGTAGTCATTATATACAATATATTTAAATAAATTGGCTGATTTGAGATATAGGCAGAAAATTTACAAATTCAAATAAAATATGTTCCTTTCACAGAGGTTTTGAATATTCAACATATATGAAAATAAAATGTATCTAGTACCAAACATTATAAATCAAAAAGCACAGGATATCTTCTCTATTGTCTTGGGGCAGATTTCAAGGCACTTTCTCGGCAGATCAGAGTTCAGTGTTAGCAGGAATGTCTGAAAGATCAATCATCGCAGAAGAATCCACCTAATTTAGTAATAAATCAATAATGATAAGTCAATATATTTTATAGAATTATGCCTATATTTTAAAATGAATCTTTCAGACTATGGCTACATCAAATGATACTCAATATTCATCAGGCAGGAGAAACATCACAGTCCAAATACGTATGTAAAGTTAGCACAGGATCAAAATATGAACAACTTTGTGAAGAGCAATTTCTCCTGAATGGACTTTTTCAAGATTCACAAATTTGCATAAAAAATTGAATTTTTTAATATCCTTTTTTCAACTTACATGTAAATTAGGTGATGAGTCTTTTGCTACAATGTCACTTTTTTAATAAGAGGATTTCATATTAGTGCAATATGTAAATGTATATCTCAAAATTATAAAATATTTGTTGCTGCAACATCAGCAGATCAGTAGATTCATCCAGTAAGTTCTCCTCTTACAGCTCTGAAATGGGGTAGAAGAAAACTCATGGCATGCAGTGAATGCATATCAAATATTTTAGTCATTTAAATTGGTTGCCAGACTTCAAGGACAATAACTTCTGAAATGTTTCCAAAGACAAGCAAAATGTAAACCTATTTTCAAATCAAAAGTAAAAACTTCCTGGTGATTACTGTATATGGACACATTCATGCAGCCTTGTTGCAATAATGATGAAGATGGTTTATTACTGCTTTTCTTCAGGATGGTGCTTTCTTTGGGTTATTATTATAGCTTCAATTCTGGATTTCTTAGATGGTTCCTCATACAAATTCCAATTAGTGCCAATTCTGCTTAGGTTCCAAGATAGCCAAGGTCGCTAAATAGTACCATTTAGCAGGGCTTCTCCAAAGTTAGACCCTTATAAACAATGCAGATCAAAATTAACTTGCCTATTAATTCTCTAATTCATCTCACACTATGTCTGATAATTGAAAAAGCTGTGTGTCATTTTCCCACAGCATGTTTATTAGTTCCAACAGCACCATCTTAAAGCCATACACCAGGCAACAAGTTTGAACACAGTCATGTTAGCATTATAGTGTACTAGTCAATTTCATTTTGGTTGCAATCTATCTTTATAGAGGATAGTTTCCATTCATAGCAATGATGTTTCAGTTTAAAAAAACAAGCCCTGCTATGAGGAATAAATAGAACCTGGTTCGTCCCCTCCTTAAAAAACTGGTCTGGACAATTTCTACCCAGTCTCCCACCTTCCCTCTTTAGGAAAGATGATACAAAAGCTTGGCAGCTTCAGAGGATCATGGAGGAAACAGATTATCTAAACCCCTTCCAGTCAATTTGCAGGCCTGGTTGTGAGACAGAAACAGCACTGGTCACATGTATGGATAATCTCTGGCCAGAGCAGGATAGGTGTAATGCATCCATCTTTGCTCTCCTTGACCTCTCAGTGGCTTACAATCCATTTGACCATGGTATTCTTTTGGGCTGGCTACAGAGAGAGGTCTGGCCCATAGAGTCTTCTTTGAAGTGTCCTCCAGGGCTTGGTACTATCTCCACTCCTTTTTAATATTTATGTGAAGCCACTGGGTGATATAATTTGCCACCATGGGATGAGGTACCGCCAGCACACCAATGCTACTCAAGTTTACATATCCATCCCAAGTGACCCAAGTGATGCTGTCACTCCCCTTTCACAGTGCCTGGAAACTGTAGGGATCTGGTTGGGAGAAAAGACTATGGGTGAATCCTGGTAAAACCAAGTGGTTTTAGGTGCATGGAACTTCTGGCTCCAGGACTTTAACTGGAATCAGGACTCATTCATGAAGATCACGCAATATTAACAATGAATCTTTAGAAGCTTATGATCCATGAACACTGGTATATTAGTGAGAAACTATGAGAATCAAAATCAAAAGCACACCAGTTATTATGTCAGGTTTGTTCCCATATAGACTTTTATGATGCACACAAAAAATTAATTGGAACTACTTCTAGAAAAATGTGTGGAAGCCAAAAATATTCAATATAAACAATTTTCTCAGACTATTGATTGGCTTCTGATAAAAATAGCTATAATGATCCATCTAATAATTCATCTATTTAAAGTTTAAATAAATACTTACATAATTGTCTTCCTATGACTGTGTGCACAGTGGACTCATTGCCAACCTTGTCAGCAATCTTGCACATCTTTTATAATCTATGAAAATGACAGAAGCAAATTGTTAAATTTGATTAATAACATGTAGCTTAATCCTGAAGACAACATTTGTATAATTTCAGAATAGATTTTTTTTCTCAAAATGGTCATAAATGTGTTCACAAATAGAAATTACACTTTAGAATTCTGATTTCTGGATTGATCAAAGTTTGACAGAAATAAAATCTTCAGAGAACTCTGAATTATTTTACAGGATATTTAGGAAAACTAGTTAGTGCCCATCTTTCCCTCACTTCAGAAACAATGCAGTGTGTCACTTTTTCCTCCTCTGCTGCTGTGATATCACAGCATGGCATAATTTATTGTCCTGCTCACTTTCAATCTTCTCAGAAACTTCCTTTCACTTCTCTTCCTCCTATGAAGATACCTGGTCTTAGTTATTTAATCCCCTCCTCCTCCCAAATAATGTCTCCCCAGGATAGAAACATTTTTGTCTGCATTCATTCTTCATTCAGCATTCCTATAAAGTGTACATATATTGTTCTGGTAAAGAACCATCCCAAAATGACTGTTCTAAACAGAGAATTGTTGATACGAACAATTTAGCATATACCTACTGAAGTAACTGCAAAATTACAATAATTTAAATTATCTCTATTTTTTCAATTAAAAGAGGTTCATGACTTTCAACTGTAATACTTTGCATTAGAAGATAATTAAGGATGCCACATTTTTTTTAAAAAAGGGCAAGTGATAAAATGATTTTTATTATCAATTGACAATCAATGGAAATCTCTATATGGTTTCTCAAAAGTGATTCTCATTAAGATAAATAGGAACAACAGTCCAATAAATGACATTCTAA
This sequence comes from Myanophis thanlyinensis, assembly GCA_017656035.1. Taxonomy (NCBI): domain Eukaryota; kingdom Metazoa; phylum Chordata; class Lepidosauria; order Squamata; family Homalopsidae; genus Myanophis; species Myanophis thanlyinensis. Next base: position 5,846 of record JAEANM010024818.1, on the reverse strand, counting down.
GACTACAGCATTATACCCAAATTGGTATTTACATGCAATGTAGTTGTTGTCTACTCTTAATGACCACTCATGATAAGTTCGAATCTAAATTTTACACAAGTTATTTTTTTCTATAAAGAACAGGTGACAGATTTTGCAGTTATTGAAAATTGACTCAGCACACAATTAAGAATATTCTTCATGGCCCCTTTATATGTTATAGAGTGGAAGGAACTTGCACATTCCAATGATGCTATGAGCTATATTATTATAGATAACCATTCCCAGCATAAATGAGGGATTATACTACATATGTGCTGCATTGGACAAGAAACATCAACCCACTCTAGCATTCTGCCAAGAAAATAAAATTGACATGCAAAAATAGAGTAATGTCAACATGATACTAGAGGAAGACCCACTAAAGTTAGAAAATATACCATGAACTACTGTGGAAGAACAAAAATTACAGAATTACAAAAATTACCGAAATGACATGTATTAAGTTTGTCCTTGTGTATAGTAAAAAAAAAAGTCAAAAGGATCACAGTAAATGTCATGTTAGGATGCTGAGTTGGAGGTTAGCAAACCTGTGTTTGAGACCTTAGTGCTGCCATGGGACTGGGTGGGCTCTTATCCTTCACTCCAGCTCCTGCTGGGGACATGAAAGAAGTCCCCGACTGGGCATCCCCTGAGCAACAGTGATGTCACCAGCTAATTCTTTCAACCTGGAAGCACTTTAGTGCTTCTTATAGAAGTGCAAAAAAAAAAAAAGTCAAGATGGCAGCTGCAATGATGTGATCAAACCTCTGCCTAATGCACATTAAATTGAACTTTGAACTCATGATAATGGCTGATGTCTTGAACTTTTTATTAAATCCTGCAGATGTTGTTGACATAGAGGAAGATTTAATCACTGAATTAGACTCCCAACATTCTGGAATCAATGGGTCACAAAACTATTTCTAACTAAAATACTGTAGGATTTGCTTAAATTACCAGCAGGATTGGTCTTTCAGAAATACAATCTTATCAGATGATGTACTTGATATTGATATAAAGGCATTGAAAAACAGCAAGGAAAAGATCTGTTCAAATGTCAGTTCCAAAAAACTAAAAAAGTCAGTGCTGAAGAATATTAGTACAATATTTCTTTAACATTGAATAATTATATTCAATAATTCATCAACTAAATTCACATCAAATGTGTGTAGAATACTTATGGTCTTCAATATGCCTCCCATTCAGATAAAAAATTCTTCTATACATTATTTTATCTGGGGTTTTTTTAACGTCCTATCTTTTGACTTACAAATACTGTAAACAAGACCCATTATTAGAAAATTCTGTAGCAGTCTTCCTGTGTTATAAAAACTTCCCACAATACATTTTATTCAACCTTTTCTTCTAGGTTAAAAAACTATGGTTTCTTTGTTTATAAGGATAAAATATTTCCTCTCCAGATCTATTTAGGAAGACTCAAATGGGTGTTACTAAAATTCTTGAATGTAACTTCAATATAATTAATTATTCAGTAAACATGGTTGATCTTTTAAGTACAGGGATACAGAATCCTTCTTATACATTAATGAAAATACATTGCACATTTTATTTTCATCAACCAATTTTTCTGTCATAAGAAAAGAATAAAAACATGAAAGGTTACAAATGGAAATTGAATTTCCCATAACATTCCATTCTTCATGAGTAGACAATTATAGAATAAAGGCCCCAACTGGATAAACTGTTAAAGAGAAGGAAGAAAATAGATCCTCAAAAATGAGTAATCAAATGAGTAATCAATAACATTGACTTACAGTTATTAAATGTAAGATATTTATTCAGTATATAATTCCATCTATCATCACTAAATCAAAATGTAATAACCTGCTTTAGCCATTACTACATATTTGAGTTTATTTGACAAGATAATAGCAAATGTGTACACATACTATTCTCAAAGACAGGTAGTGAAATAACCTTGTAATAAATGCCTCAACTTAGAGACAGGATTGTGAAACATGAATTTAATTTTAGTTGTAACTTACAAGCTGGTGTTGAACAGTCCCGTGTATTATGATATAGACGATGGAAATGCTTGCTGCATTCAGCTGAAAATGTGACAGGACCTGTTTGATAATACATAATAATTAATGAAACACAAAATTTTGGTATTTTTTAACGTTACTCAAATAAGAACAATTATCATTTTTAATTACCTATGTTTGATTCATTTGTAATCTGCTTAAAATCACTTATTTGGATTCTTTACTCAAAATACAAAACTACATAGCCTTCTGACTTGTTACATATAATTTACCATTTTTATAAAACTTATACAATTAAAATGACAAGAGCTGCAAGAATGCAAAAACATGGGTTCTTAAATTCTTTCCAACCCCCTTACCAGCTACAATCATATATTTGTCTGTATGCAATAGGAAACAGGTACTCTACAGCATAGATATAAATTTATGCTCTACATCACATGGCTGGCAGAAAGAGAGAGGGATATTTAAAATAAAACAGCTATCAACATTCTGAGCCAATATTCAAATTCTTTTTGCAGGGGATCACATTGGAAAATTTATTTACTGAACGTTTTTCTCTGCAGTCCTCAGTCTATGCTGTCAATTATCAAACCCCAGCTGACTTCTCCTCTTGATGATGAGCTATCATATTAGGCTGCATTCCGAGATCTTTAACGTAATTTCTTCCCAATATTCCATGTGGTTGGATAGAATTAGAAGGGAAAGAAAGCATGCAGGGCGTAGCTTTAAGCATTATAAAATGACTCTGCTTTGATCATGAGTGGGAAAGAAAATGAGGGAGCCTTGAATGGAGAATCAGCAACAAGCTGCTTTCTGATCGTATCTCCTGTATGGATACCCATTAGGAGTTTCTCTTTGATAAATCATAATATATTTTCTGAACTGTAAGCTAAGAGTAATTACCTGAGATGGCAGCCATAGTAATTGGATGGATGGATGATGTCATGGATAGCTGCATGCTGTTAGCATAGAAATGAATGTGTGCATTCAAATGAAGGTAAGCAGTCAATTTCTCCTGATCTTTTTTAGCCGTATCATGGTCCTAATTTTATATTTCCTTGTATAGCTTTGTCATCTGAACATTGCTATACATACCCTTTGATGAAACCAACATTTGTACAGAGGTTATCTAAATATATTTTCCATAGCTTTTACCTGTAAAGTGTTTGATGAATTTGTCTTTTAAACTGGAATCTCTTGGAAATACCTCTGTGAAACAAGAGAGATATCGTGAGATAATAACAATAGATGACAATAATAAAATACAACAATATGCTTTAAAATATGTGCATCTATAAAACTTATTAAGAAACCTGTTTTATTTTCCATTCTGCATAAAAACCAGGATAGAGTAAGGATAGATTTAAAAAAAAACCAAAAACTTCAAACCTATCTTAAACCAATAGTTTCCTGACATATGATATGACATCATACGATATGACATATGATAGAAGTACTATTTCTTTAACACACTTCTTTAAAGTGTGTTTATTTGGTCAATATATATTTAAACTTGTAAAATGAGTGTTCTGTTTCAGGTCTTAAAACACACAAAAGCATACCTGGCTGTATGCCACAACTAATGAGGAGCTAAGCAATCCCCTGGCTGAGATCCCAGAATGCTATCTCAATTAAAACAAGGCTTGATAGAAACTCATGGATTGTCCTTAGTTCTACATGGATGACATATTAAAACTGTTGTTTCCTGCAAAATTGCCCTCCCTTTGCTCCTCCTATAAGCTTTCCAGGAGGGGCCAATCATTAGCCACCTGTATTCTATTTTCTTCTCTGGCTCTCCTTCTGAAGCTGCTCCCTCCTCTTCACAGCCCTATGCATACACACGTCAGGGACAGCCTCCTTCTGTTCTTCCTCACTGCTCCCTGACTCAGAAACCAACTGGTGGCCGACAGGCCTCTCTAGTCACTGCTCTGAGTCCAAGCACCCCGCAGAGTCTTCCTCAGCCTCCAGGGCAGTCCTATAGAGTTCATTGCTGTCAGATTCCACCAACAGCTCAGCTGGCCATTATTGGCCCACAACAATGACTCTTTTGATTATTCTCTTTCCACCAATTCCTCAAATGCAACATTTCAGGGTTCAAGAAGTCATAGGCTTCTGGTTCTGATCCTGGTCAGCTCCAGCTGTGCGAATGGGTGGCTCCATTCTCCTGATCTTCCCCTGTCCATGGGCTCCATAAGGAGTCTAAAGCCGCTCTGTAGGAGTAGCAAAGTGAAAAGGGGCACTCAGAGTGGTCAGGGAGAGAGCGCAACTCTCCCAGAGGATCCCAAGGCTGAAAGTCCCCTCAGCACAACAGGACGAAGAGGTGGTCAGAAATGGCTGCCACAAAGACCAAGATAATTACCAAGCCACACAAGATCTAAGATTGAGCAGAAGAGGAGTGGGCATGCAGCTGTGGAATTGGGTGAGAAGATTTTTTCCTTTTGGATTTAAAAGACTTAAACCCCGAAGACCATCTTAAAAGAAAGTATCCCGAATTTACTTTGATTACTGTTTACGAGGCAAAAAACCCTAGGAAAAAAAAGCCTGAAGCTGAGACAGGAGACTTTAAGAGAAAGGGCATCAAAAGACTTTCAATAAAGAAATCAGGAAATTGAACTTTCATTGTAAAAAGTATTGTACTTGAGAATAGGTATTTTTAAAGATGCCAGAATGATGGACTTAAAAGATTTTATAAACCTGGAAATGCTGATATGCTAAAATAGACAAAGATACAACATTTCAAGACTGATTCCCGCTGGAAATTTGACTCTGCAGTGCCATCTGCTGATAGGAGGAGAACACTACACTATAGCAAGTGCAAATAAAGATTTAAACTCTACAGGACTATAAGGATGATCAACTTATTTACTAAAAGGGACTAGGGATCTGGAGAAAGGAAAAGAAGAAATCAACTATTTTGTTTTCTGAATACTTAAGAAACAATTTAAAACTGTGAGAACTGTACCTTTGCATAGGAGACTGAACACAATATTGGACATACAGATAAATATGGAGTTGGATTACTAATTAATAAAGGGAAGAAAAAAGAATTTATAATGTTTCAACAAGAAGAAATGGACAGCTGGGGGGAGCTGATATTATCTATGTGGGACACCTGGGAAATGATGAAAACAGAACACAAGGACTTAACAAACTGGAGACTATGGATAAAAAAATGGAAACTATAGTTCAAGGAGAGAAGAAAAGACAAAAATATCCAAGTTGAGGGAGAAATGAATAAAAATATTGTTATAAAGAGAAAAAGGGGGATTCAAAAAATGATACAAAAAATGCAAGAGGCACAATAAAAGAAAGAAAGAAGAAATTAGACAAGAAATAGTAATCGAAGAATCAGGAATCAGGGCTCTGGTAATGCCCCAAGGGAAAGAGGTAAAAGAAAAAAACAGACATGTTGAAATTAAAATATAGAAGGAGAGGGTGAGAGGAAAATCTAAAACAAATAAACTAGATGGTATTGGAATTAAAAACACAGTGAGAAAGTATGTAACACATAGGCAAGAGGGAAAGATAAGATTGTTAAGGAAGAGGAGAGATGATGGTTAGAAATTTTTCTAAATATAGAAAGAAGGCAGTTTAGCTAAAAGGTTAGGAGAAAGGAAGAGAAGATTAGGGGAACAGTTATTTTTAAACACATAATCTTTTTGTTTTTTTTAAATCATAATACTTACTCAATATGAAATTAGAGAAATACCTTAGACAAGAAGGTAGGAAAAAGAAAGGTTAATATATATAACTGTTAAAAATGTTTAGAGTTAAGGAAGGTTTTATAATGACTTTTAAATGTGTATTGATAGACTT
>JAEANM010024816.1:0-11074 GCA_017656035.1 Myanophis thanlyinensis | reverse complement strand
GCCAACACAAACTGCGAGCGGCCAGAGAGGAAGGAGGAGAACCACCGCAACACGGTACCTCCCACTCCTAACCCCTCTTGCAAGTTGAGGACCACCTGTACTGGAAAGGTTCTTAAAAATCCAGGGAGATGTTCAGAGGTGCCTCCAGAGTATCCCATGTCCAACTGTCCATAGAGTGCAGTCAAGCAACAGCAGTTGAGCCCAGGGAAGGTAACATTTTGTATTATGTCATTAAGTGCTTTGTGATCATTTTAGGTCATAAAATGTTTTATAAAATTGGCCAGATTTCAATCCCATGGGAGTCCTGTTCTGTAAGTTTGAGGCTGTTTGCTTGGAAGGTTTTGCCCTGCTCCGATGCCCTGTTTCCACCCGGTTGAAGATTATGGACATGAGAGTGAGTAACATAAGGAGGAGCCCCTTAGAGGCTAATTAATTATAAGGGCCAACCTTTCCCAGGTAAAAATAATGGTTTATCAATTGGAACTTAGGGTGGTGGTTTTTTTGCAAACTTTCCTCAACAATATGGCCTCTAAACATTGGTCTCTTCGGGGTGGGGGGGCAATTGACACCATGACGTCATTTTGCGAATAGTGCAGACGTTGCCTTAATGGCATCATTCATGGGATCAGATACAGGTAGGCCTCAACTTACAAGCATTCATTTAGTGACAGTTCAGTGGCACTGAAAAATGTGACTTGTGACCATTTTTTACCCTTAACAACCATGGCAGTAAGCCCATGGTCATGTGATCAAAACTTGGATGCTTAACAATTGACTCACACTTACGATGGTTGCAGTGTCCCAGGGTCACGTGATCCCCTTTTGTGACTTTCTGAGCAGCCAGGGAAATGGGGAAGCCAGATTCACTTAACAACCATGCTACTAACCCTAACAACTGCAGTCATTCACTTAACAACTGTGGCAAGAAAGGTGGCAAAATTCACTTAACAACATTCTCACATAGCAACATATATTTTTGGCTGCATTGTGGTCGCAAGTTTCTGCACTTTGCCTTGTAGAAACCAAAAAGGGCAAGAGAGCCAGCTGAGAAGGTGGGGGGGGCCTTTAACCTCTGGTTTGCAGCTGGAATCGTGACTCTTCTGAGCCCCCTCCCCAACCAGAAGACCTTCCCTACCTGTCCAGCAAAAAGAGGAAGGGAGTTAGGCAGAAAGAGCTGGTTGGAGCATTTCTCGGTTGCTTTTCTGGTTCAGGGGTTTTATGCACTGGGGGGGGCACACAACTGGACAGCCCCCTCCCTCCCTCCCTCCCTCCCTCCCATGAAATGCTTTTGTTTTGATGGGATTAAAGCTGAAAATGGCTTGCTTAAAACATAGAATGAGTTGGAAGGGACCTTGGAGGTCTTCTAGCCCAACCCCCTTCTCAAGCAGGAGACTCTCTATCTTTCCAGACAAATAGTGGTCCAGTCTCTCTTTGAAAACCTCCAGTGATGGCACATCCACAACTTTTGAAGGCAAGCCGCTCCACTTGTTGATCGTTCTCATTGTCAGGGAGTTTCTCTTCGGTTCCAGGTTGAATCTCTCCTTGCTTAGCTTCCATCGGATGTTTCTTGTCCTGCCTTCTGGTGACCTCCTCCTTCCTTCTTCCTCCTTCTCTCTCTGCAGTCCTCAGACAGTGCCAATGGCAGACTACTTCGTGCCACCTGCTCCTCCGCCCCCACCCCCGGTCATCCCTTCCGCTCAAACTGCCTTCGACAGCCCCATCTCGGCACCTTCGGCCATGGCACCAAATGCTGCCACTGCCATTAGCCATGCCACCTACGCGCCTACCCCTCCCCCTGCCGTGCCCTGCTCCTATTCTGCCTCTCCCCCCCAGGCTGGCCCTATGGGACCGCCTGTTGCACCTCCCCCGCCACCCCCTGGACTCCCCACCATTTCAGCCTCCCCTGCACACTCAGCCTCCCCACCTGCTGTGACGGTGGAATCCCGGAAGCAGCCGGTGCCCCTGATTCCAATGACCGATGCCAGGAGCGACCTGCTGGCTGCCATCCGCCGGGGTAAGTAAATGCCTTTTGCTTTGCCCATTCGGACGTACCTGCAGAGTGTCAGCTGATGCACTTAATGACCCTGCTTTTCTGCCAGGAACCATTTGGCAAAGGAAGCAAAGTTAGGAGAATGTCATCCCATCCCCCCCAAACCAAGAGGCAAAATGGGACAACTCCCCGTAGTCATCTTGCCATGGCCAACTCACCATGGCCAACTCACCATGAGACAACTCACCACAGGACAACTCACCAATTCAATTTAATTATTTAAAATAATTAAAACGTTATTTTAATGTTGTCATTCATTTCCTTTTGCCCCTCCTTTTGTCCCTCCTTTCTTTAATGATTCTATTCCACCATTTCTTGGATATTAGTGTACCTCTCGTCCTGCGGTGAGTTTTCATGCAGTGAGTTGGCCATGGCGAGTTGGCTGCAGATGGAGATCCGATGCCCTTTCTTCCTGAACTAGGGGCTCACAATTGCCTTCTTTGCTTTGCCTTGTTGAGGGCCCCATTGGCTTTGGGTGGGGGTGGTAGATGGATCGATCTTCAACACCAGCACTCGAGCTGAGAGAGACCTGGTGATCACCCTGTATAGTTAGTGGGAAGGCCTCCTGTCCACAAAATGTAAAGGTTGGGTTTGAAAAGCATGCTAGAAGCTGGCAACAAATGCACCAAAACAATATTTCTCATTATTATTATTTTTTGCCCTTGATCCAATTCCAACATTGCTTTTCTCCTGTGGCCCCATTGTCCAGATCTCTTCTCAGATAAGGACATGCAACTGGTACATTTTTCTGATGTCCATAATAATAAAGGAGAATATTTGTAGCTCAGGCTTGAAATGAGATGTCTTGGTGGCGCTTGGGTCCTTGGTGGTGCTCTCTAGCTTGGCTGCTTTCTTGCACATGTTTCATTACCCAAACTAGGTAACATCATCAGTTCTAGTGTGGGTAATAAAACATCTGCAAGAAAACAACCAAGCTCAGAGAGCACCAAGGACCCCACAGTATTTGCAGTTTAATACACTTTGCTTTTCTGTGGCCCTCTTGGTATGTGCTCTGGGCCCCCATTACATCTTTCCACCCCAGGCTCCCTTGAAATGTCCTGGGCCCAAGTTGAGAACTCTTGCATTAGGCCAGGAGTCTCCAAACTGGGCAGCTTTAAGACTTGTGGACTTCAACTCCCCAGCATGGCTGGCTGCGGAATTAATTCTGGGTGTTGAATCCAGAAGTCTTAAAGTTGTCATGCTTGGAGAGACCCCAAAGTATCACACAAAAGGAGTAAATCCAGTCCAAGACTTCAGCCGGGACTTGCTAGATCAGCTGGTGCCAAGCACCCGATTCTTTAGGCTGACCTAAAGGAGAACACCCCCTCCCCTTTTCCCCCTCCCCAGGAATCCAGCTGCGCAAAGTCCAAGAGCAATGGGAGCAGGAAGCCAAGAAAGAGCCGGTGGGGAACGACGTGGCCACGATCCTCTCCCGAAGGATTGCTGTGGAATACAGCGAATCAGACGACGACTCGGAGTTGGATGAGAACGAGTGGTCCGATTAAAGAAAGGGCGGTGGGCGACCTTTGGAGCAGTGGGAGGTGGGGGGGGGTCTCCCAGGTTTTTTCCTGCCACCTTCCTGCCACCGGGCTTAGGCGACTGAGCGTTCCTGGCAGGTGAATCACGGCTGCTCTGAGCGGCTCAGTCTTCAGGAGCTTTGCTTTCGTGCCATGTTGTGTTGTTGACAATGTTTTAAGGCGGCCTCTTTGTGGGCAGGCGGGCATTAGGGATCCTTATCTTTTGAAACACACGGGCGGGGAGGGGCGGGGGAGGAGAAGACGGGCTTTCTCCTGAGTTTCCCCAGTGGTGAAAATGGCATCTGGATTGTTTTCAGTCTACTGAGAAAAACGGAGAAAATCTTCCCGCGCCCTAAACCATGCAAGGAGGGAGGGGCCTTTGCAGCCCTTGCCCTTGAGATTTCAGCCTGGGCCTGACCGATTGAGACAGCCGTCATTGAGAGACTGTGGGGATAACTTTAAGCATTCACCCTTTCTAGAGAGACCCATGGAAGGGGATGGGGAGAGAGACTTCCCTCTGAAAAATCCAGTCCCGGGGTTTCCAAAGTTAGAAGGATGTAAATCTTTCTTAAGTTTTACTCCATCGCTTCTAGCACTTTCAACTGAGCTCCAGAAAGCAAACTGGCTGGGACAAATTGCTAGCACTTTACAAGGGAAGGGGAAAAACAGGATGACATAGATTTGATATTTCCCCAACCTGCTGATCACAACCAGAACCCCCAGCCTGCAAATTCAGTGGCTGCGCTAACTGCAGCTTATGAGAGCCTGAATCCACACATCCTTAGGATCTCACTTTGGGGAACAGAGTAACAGCATAGGATTCCGTGAGCCGCAGTTCGTTTTGCAAGCCAGATTAGGGCCAGTAAGAAGAGCTTGGTCCTTGCTACTGTTGGCAATCAAAAGCTTTCCTTTTCTAAATGACCGAGTCTGGACAAGCCCAACAAGTTCAGTGAGTGAAGGCAATGGTTGGACAAACAATCCCAGTTCAGATGTGATCAAGGGGAGTTTGAGAACAAGTCCCAAATTAGCAGCCATTGGGGGAGGCGAATCAGCATTGCAAGATCTTCTGACTCTACTTGTAGAAAATATAAATTCCCTGTTCTCCAGAAGGATATTCTGACTCCACTTAGTGGGAAGATAGAATATTTATTTCCCCATTTTAATAATCTTTTGCCCAGATGAATGTGTGGATAATGAGCCATGAATGTTTCTAACCATAAGAGTTTCAAATGTCCGAGGGAATCAGCAAAGTCTGGCTAACAATTAATTTGCTGAGTTATTTTGCATTTTGATCTACAGCTAATTTTTCTCAACTTTGCCATGGAGAAAACACTCCATTTCCTTCTCCTCCCTCCCCTTCTCTAATTGTGAAGAACTAGAAACAAAACTGCTGTAAAATTGCTTGTGCATCCAGAAAAAAAGTTTGCAAAATAATAATGGGAAAATTCTTATTTTTGAGTTGATATAACCAAATATGATAAAAATGTCAACCATCGCCAACAGAGCAGGTTGAATTGTACTTCACCTTCCTGGTTTAATCATCTTAAAATCCTTGAGCAGCCTTGAAAATTAAAATTTCCCACCAAAGTAAGTTGATATTCCCACACCTTTTGTAAGTACCTAATTTTATAGTTGTGCCTATTTGCAAGTAAGTCCTGATTGAGTTTCATTGGGCTTACACTCGCTAAATGTACATAGGAATATAACGGTAATTTTTAAAAACATAACAGTATTTGGCAGTGAATGAAAACAAGTGCCAATTCCTCTCTCCTGAGAGCACCTTTTTTAATTTATACTTTTATTTAGAACAAAGTTAAAATACAAAATATAAAACTCAGAAAACAGCAGAACATTAACCAAGGTGTAACAAAAAAAACCTCACACATTTTTAATGTTCTGAATGATTTGTGTTTTGTGTTTTTCTTTTGTGTCTTCTTGGATTTTTTTTTTTGAGTTTTGTATTTTGTAGATCACCTAATATTTTTAATTAGGTGAGCATGGGGCAGTAAACTGCCCCCAAATTCTTTATTTTTCACAGCTTTTGGGTTTAATTGGTGGGAGTTCTGAGGTCCAGTTCTGATTTACGGCTATGCAAGATTTGAAAAGTTGCTTCAGTGTAAGTAGGAGCCCAAATACCGGCCTCTCATTAATACAACTATCTTTTTTCAGGATTGCACATCTACTACAGAGATTGCTCCACAGTAGCCTCCTATTTAATGATGTGGCTGCCTTAATGCTTGCTTTAAGTTTTGGATTCAGACCTCAACATATTTTAAAGCAATTTGGGGTATAATTGAACTCAAAGCACCAGACAGCCCTAATCTCTATACTCTTTCCTTAGAATAAGGCCCTTTGGCTGCAAGAGCTACAGTAAAGCAAGAGTCTCCAAACTCTGCAGCTTTAAGGCTCGTGGACTTCAACTCCCAGAATTCCCTAAACCAGCCATGCTGACTAGGGAATTCTGGGAGTGGAAATCCAGAAGTCTTAAAGTTGCCAAGTTGGAGAACCCCTGTTTTAAAGTGAAAGGACGCACTGAGACTTTGCAGGCTTGAGGTTCCTTTTTAAATTCTGCCCTCAGATTATAATCAAAAGTATACAAGAGTTTGCATAATAGGAAGAATCTGTTTTCCTCCTTTGACAATCAAGATAAACTGAAGCATTTCCATTGCTGAGAATTATTAAGGACAATGTCTGTCTCTCAATTTCTGGCATATGCAATTTTTTTTTTTGCACTGCTACATATTGTCTAAATTGGTTGGCAATTTGCCTTTGTCGATCGGAGGGAGAACAGTTGAAATTACATTAATGGATACCTGATTATTCGGAAGAAGGTTAGTGAAGGCTCTGCTGTAGCCCTCCCACTTTTATAAGGGAACTTATAAAAATATAAGTTTCCTTTTTGCCCAAGAAAATTCTCCATACCTCCAGCAAGGAAATGGGATCCATGTAGCCTGTTCTAGTCCCTCAAGGAGCAGTGGCGCACCTGCCTGCGATGACCAGGAGGGACATGCCATCCTCTGCCTGTCACTTCCTCCATTGTCAAGGTACAAGATTGGGTAGGGACAATGGTGGAAGAAAGGGCCGGTTTTGCCTGTAGGACACCCGTTCCTTCATCTCCAGGCTGGCTGGGGAATTCTGGGAGTTGAAGTCCACGACTCTTCAAGTTGCCAAGGTTGAGAAATTCTGGTTTAGTATCAGGCAGATTCTTCAGTCCAGGTGCCAGATCATTATTTATAACATTGAGAAAGGTCAGGCATAGGAAATAACCCAGCCAGGTGTGACAGTAGTTGGAGGTACAGGTAGCAGTCCTCAATGTATGAGCCCCACACTTTTGTTGCTAAGTGAAACATTTGGTTTGGCCCATTTTACGACATTTCTTGCCACAGTTGTTAAGTGAAGCACTGCAGCTGTTAAATTAATCACATGGTTGTAAAATGAATCTGGCTTCCCCATTGAATTTGCTTGTCAGAAAGGGATCCTGTGACCTGAGGACACGGAAACCGTCATAAATATGAATCAGTTGCCAAACATCTGAATTTTGATCACGTGACCACGCGGATGCTGCAATGGTCATGTATGGAAAATAGTCACTTTTTTCACTACTGTTGTAATTTTCAGTGGTCATGAAATGACATGCTGTAGATTGAGGACTCCCTATATAAAGACTGCTGTCTGCTTGAGTTACCTCTGGGTTTTAAGAGAAGGATAGTTTGACAATAATACCAGACAATTAGTCGGGATTGCTGGGGAACCGGGTTAGTAACATAGCTGACACAGAAGAAGAAGCCACAAGAGCAAGGAGGCACGAGCTATGCATATTGTGTGATTAATGATCAAGTCATACCTTGCGTAGGATTATGTAGCTTAGCAGAATTAATTTGTAATTATTTCATATTGTACAGTGTTTATATAGTGGGCTTTAAATATATATGTCTATATAAACAGAAAAAGAAAGAGAAAAGGTTTATTTAAAATGTCAGGTTTATTCCCACTTTTTTTTTTTTTTACTTCCAATGATTGGTATAAGATGCTCACAAAAGAGAAAAGATTATACATGTTAGTGAACTATATGGGGTCAATTTTGGCCAATTTTGTATCGATTAATCAGTGACAATTCCATGGGACCCAGAGCAAAAATGAAGGGAGAAAAATCCTATTTCAAAACCCATAAGGCTGGGCAGGCTGGAGTCAAAACCTTGCCAGGAAAATGGTTCCTGAGACTATGTTCTTCTTTTCTTTGCCAGAATTGCGAAGGCCAATGGAGACAAGACCGTTTGAGACCAAATTTAATCAGGTTGTTTTAAAAAATTGCATGCAAAAAGATGGGATTGTTGGTGCATTGCTCTTTTGAGAAGCGATATGTTTGGACAAGGACGTGCGCTTCTCCATAATCGTGTCTAGTTAAGGTCCTCAAGAGGTCCACGTTAGTTGGTCCAGTGACCAAGGAGCTCTGCAGCAGAAGGATCTTCAGATCAAAGGGGGGGATGATAAAATGAGCATTATGGCATCACCGTCAGTGCTGCTTTCAATGCTTTGACAAAATCCCCAGATCCTGCGATGCTTTGCAAACTGTAGTAAATATTTCAAGAGTGAATCAGTAGCTACAGCGCCATGATGGCACGGTGGTTAGAGTGCAGTATTGCAGTCTGACTCTGCCCACTGCCAGGAGTTTGATCCTAACTGGCTCAAGAGTGACAGCCTTCCATCCTTCCGATGTTGATAAAATGAGGACCCAGATTGTTGGGGGTCAAGATGCTGACCCTGTAAACCGCTTGGAGGGGGCATTGTGAAGTGGTGTATAAGTCTAAGCGCTAGTGCTACAGAGGGCTGGAATGCTTTGAAAGAGAGATGTGTGTTCTTGGGTGGCCTCAAGGACCAGAGGTGAACATCATCCAATGAAATGGATGCATCCCTTGGTTCAACTCAAGGGCATCCTGGGTATGTTGGTTGTGTCATAAAAACCAGATGTTGGCTGCAGATGTTCTGCCATGACTGCCAACTTGATTTTTGTTACTCTTCTCCCTTTCCAATGTAAGTGATTTCTGCTGGATTTGGAACTGGCAGAGCCAAGTGCCAGAAGGAAATAAATGTCTGCAGATAGGAAGGAAGGAAGGAAGTTTGAAGATATTTGAATGAGCCATGTAGAGATTAATATGACTAAATGACATTCCTGAGTCTGGGATTGTTCGTGAAGCACAGGGCTTCCTGCTTATTATCCTGTGGATAATTATCCACAGTGCCTGGCCCCTATGTTCACTGCTGGCCTGTGTTACACAAACCTTCAGTAGTTAAAGCCCTAGAAGGGATAATAAGCAGCATGATCAAAATGATTACTTAAATGATCTCTCTCTCCCCCCCTCTCCCTCCCTCCCTCCCTCTCTCTCCCACGCCTCCTCCTCTTCCTCTGATTTGGCTGCTGGAGTGGCTGGCAGCCAACAGGCCACAACACAAAATGGCATTTATAGGTGGTCGTCAACTTACAAGCCCTCTCTAAGCAGTTTGCTCTGCCCCTAGTAATCTGGACGCTCATTTTACTGACCTCAGAAGGATGGAAGGCCGAGTCAACCTTGAGTCCTGTCAGGATCGAACTTCTGACCGTGGGCAGAACGGAGCCTCCAATGCTGCATTTTAACTACAGGGAAACCTTGACTTACAGCTGTTCGTTTAGTGACTGTTCGAAGTTACAATGGCACTGAAAAAAGTGACCCATGACCGCTTGTCGGCAGCCACCTGATCACAATTCAGACGCTTGCCTCACATGTATGACAGTCGTACTGTTCCAGGAGTCACGTGATTATTTTTTGCGACCTGACAAGCAAAGTCAGCGGGGAAGCCAGATTCGCTTCACAACTATGTCGCTTAACTTTACAGCTGCAGTGATTCACTCAACAACTGTGGGAAGAAAGGACATAAAATGGGCCAAAACTAACTGTCTCGCTTAGCAGCTAAAATTTTGGGCTCAATGGTGGTCATAAGTTGAGGACTACTTGTATTTATTTCATTAAGCTCAATCCAGTTATAAGGGAGTCTTTACTTTTCCTATTAAAAAATCTAAGTAAGTCTCTCTTCTCTTCTCTTCTCTCTTCTGTTCTTTCCCTTCTCCTCCCTTTTCCTTTTCAGAATCAACATGTACACTGACTACTGTTAATTATCTTCCCTAATTATTTTTTTCTTCCTTTTCAGCTGTTTGTGAAACTTGCTCAGGCCAAGTCTGCATTGGAAGACTCAGGTAAGTTCTGCCTCAGAAGAGGATTGCTAACTTTCAAACCGATTTCCACTTCTCAATCTTAAAAGAAGAGCAATTTAATGTGGAAAATGGAGGAAAAGGTAGATGGGCTGACCCAAAGAGACCAGGATCCCCTCACTTGTTAAACCAGCATTACCCAGCCTGAGAGCTTTTAGGTGTATAGACTCAGCTTCCAGAATTTTCCACTCAGTGTGAGAATTGCTGAGAATTCTGGGAGTTGAAGTCAGCAGGTTGACTTAGTTGTCCCAATTGTGGAATATTCACCTGACTGGCTGGGGAATTCTGGGAATTTGGAGTCCACACATCTTAACATTCCTTTTTTCCCAAAAAATTATATTTTTTCTTTATGTAAATCAGTTACATCACCCATCAATTCGCGTGCCGCTTGGGTGAATAAACACGTTTTCCAATACAGCCTATATTTACCCTCCATTAGAATATAGTATAGCCATAACTGTTATTTCATATCGTACAATACATTACCATTTTCATACATTTATATTCATTCATATTCTCCCCAATGCCATAACAACTTATTTTACAATCATATATTATTTTCAGTGTATATCTGTTTCTTGTTTCTATAATCTAACCTTTGGTAAAAAGCTTCCCAGATCTTGTAAAATTCACTTTATTTCTTTTTCTTTGATTTCTATTGTCAATCTATCCATTTCTGCACATTCTAATATTTTTTTTAACCACTTTCCCCTCTGTTGGGATTTCCTCAAGCTTCCAATGTTGTGCAAATACTATTCTAGCTGCTTTTAGTACATGTAAAATCAAATACACGTTTTCTTTGCTATAGTTCTCTGGTATAATGCCCAGTAAAAAATTTTTTGGCTTTAAGTCTATGTGTTCCTTAACCATTTTCTCCAGCCATGTATGTATCTGTCCAAAATTTCCTTGCCATTGGGCATGTCCACCACATGTGGTAGTAAGACCCAGGTGTTTGGCCAACTTATCTTTAAACATCTTTGCCAACCTCGCTGGTGCCAAGTGCCATCTATAAAACATTTTGGATAGATTCTCTTTATAGGCTGTTGACGTAGTTACTTTATAGTTTCTATCCCATAATTTTTGCCATTGATCCAATTCAATTGTGCGACCAAAATTTCTTGCCCAGGCAATCATTGTTTCCTTAATCCTGTTCTTCCTCCAACTTAACGTTCCTGAAGTTTAAGAAACAAGGTCCCAAAGGTGCTTTTTCAAAAGACAACTGGGCTTTTTTCAGAGCTGAAAAAGTTTATTTATTTATTTATT
>JAEANM010024815.1:0-11074 GCA_017656035.1 Myanophis thanlyinensis | reverse complement strand
CATACATACATACATACATACATTTCAGAAAAATGGTTCTTCTTAAAAACCTCTAGTGTTGGAGCACCTACAACTTCTGGAGGCAAGTCATTCCCCTGATGAATTGTTATAACTGAATTAAGAAAACTGTTGGTTTTCTCCTTGATTAGTTTCCATCCATTGCTTCTTGTTCTACTTTCAGGGACTGGAGAATAGATTGACTCCTCTTCTTTTGTGGCAGCTCCTTAGCTATGGGAACACTGCTATCATGTCACCCCTAGTCCTTCCTTTCATTAAACTAGACAAACGCAATTCCTGCAATCATTTTTTATGTTTTAGCCACCAGTCCTCTAATCATCTTTGTTGTTCTCCACTGTGCTCTTTCTAGAATCTGAACATCTTTATTATTTCATGGCAACGAAAACTGGATGCAATATTCCAACTGTGGCATTATAAAATGGTATTGAAACTTATGTGATCTTGATTATATCCGTCTGTTAATACAACCTAGGACTGCATTAGCTTTTTTGGTAGGTACAGCACACTACCGGATCATGTTTAAGTGATTGTTCACTAGTACTCCAATGTTCCTCTTGCAGATACTACCAGTACTATTGAGCCAGAAACCACCTATTCTATACCTTTACATTTGAGTTTTTTAACCTATTTGTAGAACCTTACTTTTCTCACCATTGAATTTCATTCTTTTTGATAGGACCCAGTATTCAAATGTGTCAAGATCCTTCTGGATCTTGATTATGGTTTCTGGTGCTGGCTATTCCTGTTAGTTTGGTGTTATCCACAAATTTGATCATTCTGCTTCTATTCCTTTGTCTAAATCATTGATGAAGATATTTAAGAGTACTGGCGTTAAGACAGAGCCTTCAGGTACTCCACTGCATACTTCCCACATGTAGAGGCAGTTCCATTAATGACTACATGTTGAATGTGGTTGGACAGCCAGTTAGAATCCATCTGATGGTAATGCTATCTAACCCATATTTTTCTATTTTATCAAGTAGTATGTTGCAGTCTAGTTTATTAAATGCCTTACTGAAGTCCAAGTAAATTATATCCAGAGCATTTCCCTGGTCCACTAATTCTGTCACTTTGTCAAAGAACACAATAAGATTTGTCTGGCATGATCTATTTTTTACAAACCCATGTTGGTGTCTAGTTATTACTTTGTTTGCCTCTAGGTATTTGCAGATACATTGCTTGATGATCTTTTCCAGAATATTCCCAGGTATTGATGTCAGGCTAATAGGTCTGCAGTTTCCTGGATCCATTTTTTTTTTCTTCCTTTTTGAAGATGAGAACTACCTCAGCCCTTTTCCAGTCACCTGGTAGTTCTCTGGTGCTCCAGGATCTTTGAAAAATATGGTTCCATGGTTCTGAGATAATGTCTGCCAGTTCCTTTAGAATCTTGGGATGTAATCCATCTGGTGATTTGAACTCATTTTCTTGCCTATTTTAACTTGAATTCTGTTTTTTACGGTATTGTTTTTAATAGATTGAATTGTTTTTTTTTCCTTTTGTGTAAACACAGATGCAAAAAACAAGTTAAGTTGTTCTGCTTTCTCTCTGCTTCTTGTCACCTTCTTGCCATTTTCTCCCATTAATGGCCAATGGCTTCTTTGACTGTTTTCTTGTTTTTTACATGTTAAAATAAGCTTTTTTTTTCATTTTTTACTTTTGTCACATGCCTTAATTTATTTTGAACCTTAGCTTTCCTGACTTCATCTTTGCATATACCAGGCTGTTTGCTGGTATATGTGCCTTAGTTATGTGCTCCTCTTTTTACTTTATATTCTCATCCTTATTCTGGATGTGGCTGGTAAATAAGAAGAAGATCCCACCTCCAACCTGTTTACACATTGGTCCTTTTTATTCATATTGTTGTTAATTTTATTGTTTTAACTTTAGGTTCCAATGATTTAATGTTTTAAACTTTCTAATTGCATCATGCTGTTGTTTATGGCATTGCAAGTAATAGAGTCACTGCGCACTGAGATGGGTGGCATGTATATTTAATTAATAAATATAAATAGTCAATATTATTTTGAAAGAGAAAACATCTTCAGAAAAGATCAAGCTTTTCCCAAGGAAAGTAAGGGTTAATCCTCGCCTCCACACATCAGGGCTCCCTATATTTTAATGGTTATTTGTGACCTTGATGGTCTTCTCCAAATTAATGCTTGCAATAGAAAAATTTGCAGCAAGTGAGCCTAGGAAGGAGATATGAAAATAACATATAATGATCACTTCTCAAATCCATCATCCTCTTTAGCCACTTAATTGACAGTTGCTTAGTCTCAGCTCCAAAGAGCTGAGAATTTTCAAAGACTAATGTGCTCTCACTAATGGAGGCAAGTAGAAAAAAAAAGGATAAGCTTCCCTTTCCCACTTTAGAAAGTTTTCTAGCCATGGGGGATATATGAGGTGACATAGAAGTAGAGTTTTGTTGGATAGCTTGTGCAGGTTTTGACTGATGTGATTATGTATTGACCCAGAGGCAGGAGACATATTGCACTGTCCTGATAGTAAGGTTTCTCATAATAAACTCCCCTGAACTCAGTGACATTTGCTCTGCAGTCAAAGTGCTACTGCAAGCTGTGACATGTTTGAGTTGTAAACCTTTTGAAGAGCAAGCATCATTTTTCTGCATTAGATCAGATGATTTTTCCATTACCTAATCTAGCCTCACACTAAATTAATCCGTCTGAATATTTGTCATCTGTTGACCACTTTTTGTTTAAATGTCATAGATACACTTTGTACTTCACTTGATTGCACAAGGGGAAAAAAATTACTAGTATCGGTGCAAAGAATTCTAACTGGTGTAATGACCAATAAGCATTTACAAGGGATGTTTGCAGTAAACCATGCCAGCAATCCAGCAACTTTCTCATTAGTCATCTGGACCACCACTTAAGTATGAGTCAGCAGTGTGCAGCAGTTGCCAAAAAAGCCAATGCAGTCCTAGGTTGCATCAACAGAGGGGTATTATCAACACAAGTAGTGATAGTACCACTTTATACTGTGCTAGTTAGGCCACACTTGGAATATTGTGTCCATTTCCAGTCTCCACAATACAAAAATGATGCTGAGATCTTAGGAAGAATGCAGAAAAAGGCAACAAAGATGATAAGGGATCTTTGGTTAAAAAAACTAGCTTTGTCTAGTGTAACAAACAATATGATACAACAGCTGTCTTCAAGTATTTGAGAGGCAGTCACATAGATCAGAGGGTTAACATATTCTCCAAAGCACCCTGAGGACAGGACAAGGAGCAATGGTGGAATTTCTAACAAGAGATCCAACCTGGAATTAAAGAGAAATTTCCTGACAGTGAGAGCAATTAATCAATGGAATAGGTGTCCCCTGGAGTTATGGAGAACTCTCCAATAAAATCGCTTTTACTGGAGATTTTCAAGAAAAGATTGGATATCCATTTGTCCTGCAAGGAAGGATTCCTGTCCTAAATAGGGGGTTGGACTAGATGACCTCCATATTCCCTTTCAGCCTGTGATTCTATTTTTTCAGCACTCCTTTCCTGACTTTGTTTTCAAAAGATTATCTTTTGTTATCATCATGCTCCTTCTGTAAGATATGTTATCATTCCTGCACAAAGCTAGTATTTATCTCTTTGAAGAAGACTTGGGGACTTTCTTACTTTTAATTAAATGTGCAGGACTCAATGGCAAGACATGCATTTTAAGGTGATATAATAAAGCACCATAAAGCTGCAATGAATAAGATGCATCACAGTGCAGGGATATTATTTCCTTCTTGAAAAATAACTGCATTTAACCATGCAAATTTTCCCATAATTATGGTCAGTTTGAAGGATGCCATGTAATTTTTAAATTGTTCAAATATAATAGCATGAAATTCATACATGAAAAATAATCTAAGAACCAGAGGTTCTCAGGCTAGAATCAACAGATTTGTAAACACACTTGGCTTCAAGGCCAGCAACTGTTTACAGCTCTGTACTGGCAGTGGAAAGTCAATTGTTTTGTTTGGATTCATTCTTGTTTACAATAAATATGATTATTTATCCAAGCTGTGCCTGAGAGAACTAATCTGAGTTTGAGCCTAGAAGCCTAATTAGCCTTGTAAATTGAAGAACTGTGATTCAGTGCTGAATCAAGATGAGGGAACTTGACAGCATATTGCAGAAAAACTAAATGCTTTGGTAGGAGAGAGAGAAATTGTGTCATAGCAAAATCAAATCGTCATTTCATATCCAGCAAGATATATATAGTTTTGAGCATCAGGGAAAAAGTCAAGTGGGAAAATCTTTTTTTTTTTAGTTGCTACACTGGAGATAGCAGAGAACCTCACAAGATGCACTCCAGGGGTAGAATCCAACCGGTTTTGCTACTGGTTCAGTGCACGTGCATGTGTGCCAAATGCACTGCAATGCACTGTTTAAACCTCTTTTACAGGCACCAGAGGCAGCCAGGATCATCAGGAAGGCTCCGTAGATGCACCAAACAGCTGATTATGGTAAGAAACAAAAAAAAAATGAAGCTTATATAAGGGCTAATTTCAAATCTCCATTACCGGTTTGGGCAATGTGGTATGATCCAGCTGAATTTCACCACTGATGCACTCCCCAGAAATTTGATTGGTGTTCACTTAGAAATGGATTTTACCATGATTTTTTCTTTCAAAATGGTATTCTTTTCTTCAGGGACATCTTTTAAATGTTTTGGGACTGACACTTCCAAAATCCCAGGCTGGTATGATTAATGGCTATAGTGAATGAAAAGTTTTGGAATTACAGACCCAACATATCTAAAAGGCCACACAATGAGAAAATCTGGTATCTATCTGCTTGGAGTCAGTGTTTAAATGTATATGAAGATACTCAATCAATGAATTGATTGAATTAACTACGTGACCTTAGTGCTGAACAAAAAAAAAAGCCCCGATTAACTTCTTAGGAATATTATCTATGAGGATGAATGTCAGGAGTGGAAGAGAAGTATGTCAGAGTAGTCCAGGATATGTATGAGAAGAGTACGACAGCAGTGAGATGTGCTGTAGGTCAGACAGAAAAGTTCAATGTGGAGGTGGGGCTACAGCAAGCATCAGCTCTGAGTCCCTTCTTGTTTGCTATAGTGATGGACAGGTTGACAGATGAGGTCAGGCAGGAATCCCCATGGACAATTATGTTTGTGGATGACATTGTGATCTGTAGTGAGAGCAGAGAGCAGGTGGAGGAACACCTGGAAAAATGGAAGTATGCTCTGGAAAGAAGAGGAATGAAAGTCAGTCATAGTAAGACAGAGTACATGTGTGTAAACGAGAGGGAGGGAAGTGGAACAGTGAGATTACAGGGGGCTGAGGTCAAGAAGGTGCAGGAGTTTAAGTATTTGGGATCAAGAGTCTAGTGCGATGGGGAGTGTGGAAAAGAGGTGAAGAGGCAAGTGCAGGTGGGTTGGAATTGGTGGAGAAAGGTGTCAGGAATGTTGTGTGACAGAAGAGTGTCAGAAAGAATCAAAGGAAAGGTATACAAGACAGTAGTGAGACCAGCTAAGCTGTATGGGTTAGAGACTGTAGCAGTGAGGAAAAGACAAGAGGCAGAGATGGAGGTAGCAGAGATGAGAATGTTGAGGTTCTCTTTAGGAGTGACCAGGATGGACAGGATTAGGAATGAGCACATCAGAGGGACAGCTCAGGTCAGCTGTTTTGGGGACAAGGTCAGAGAGGCCAGATTGAGATGGTTTGGACATGTGCAGAGGAGAGAGAGTGGTTATATTGGTAGAAGGATGTTGGAGATGGAGCTGCCAGGCAAGAGGTCATGAGGAAGGCCAAAGAGGAGATATATGGATGTGCTAAAAGAGGACATGAAGTCAATTAGGGTGAGAGTAGAGGATTCCGAGTATAGAGTTAGGTGGAAAAAGATGATTCGCTGTGGCGACTGCTAACGGGAACAGCTGAAAGTAGAAGAAGAAGATCTATGAGGAATGATTGGATTTGCCATCTACGTCCCACAATTGATTAATATATTCCCTGGGGACAAATATGTAAGTGACAACTTCCTTGCAGGAGGTAAAGTGAGGCAGAATGAAAGAAAAATAAGATTTGGGAAGAGGGGAAGTAAGTGTGACTTGAGTGAAAGGAAGATATACACACCTGGATGCAATCAGGGTTATAGAATATTAGTGGGGTCACATTGCTGAAAGTCTGGTATTTGGTGAAGCTGATTCAGAAATATCAGTCTATTTCATGGCCAATGCGACGTAATTTTTTTCTAGAACCAGAAAGGCTAAAGAACTCTCATTTTCTTTTAGCTTGTGTTGATAGTTAAATCTTGAATATTGGTTACCATTATTTTTCTACTAGTATTTATATCAGGGTATTGCAGCCTTTATATTCCTTTTAGTTTAATCTTTGGAATCCTTCCAGCATACCTTTCAATTCTGTAATAAATATCCAGCTATGAATGCTATTTTCTTGTTTTAAAGCTGCTGCATTTATAGACAGGTTAATTGTAGCAAATGAGGCAGGTGGTCAATCTTTTCAAGATAAAGACAAGCAAATTGCAACCTATTACCTATTAATGGAATACCTTTTAAATTTGTTCAATTGACAAACATCCAGATCAGTTGGATAAACATTCTGTTCCCTTGTCCCTTCAGACCTCATCATATGACATCTGATCATAGATGTATTTTTGGCCAAGAAAAGTCCAGTAATTTGAAGGTTAAAAACAGTAGCTGATGTGTGAATGCTTTTTATTCCCCTACTCTAAGGCTTTCATACTGCATTCTCTCATCATTTATAGAATTAAGGTCTTGTAGCTTGCAAAGTGTGATAATGGCATAAAGCACAAATTAATTCTGTATATCACACCTGAAACTCCTATGGATAATTTAAACCAGGTTTAAAAGGTTATTTTATGAATGATTTCAGTGTATTATATGCTAACCCTAATGGTTTTTTATATGAATACAAGCATGCGATGAGAAGGGAAATTAAATAAGAGCCCTGCAGGCTATATCCCCCAATGGTGTAGTTTTCGGTTAGCCAGTGATAACTGAATGCATTGGGAAGTTTGCAAGCTGACATGAAAGATCCCAACTCTCTTCCCAGAAACCAGTATAAGGCATTCTGCCTTCAATTCACAAGATTTTAAACAGACATGGATGACCTAGCCTTCCATAAATCTGCCTCTTTCGAAAACAGCCCAAGTGGGCTGCCAATACCACAACTGCTGGCAGCAAATTACACAGTGTATAAAAGTACTACTTTCAGTTGGTCCTCCATCTCTTTGGATTTGGTTTTGGTGAATGGTTCCAACACTAGGAGAAAGGGACAATATTATTACCCTTGCCATATTATTTAGGCCATGCTACGTGTGTATATTTTTTACTAAGCTTGTATGCCGCCCATCTCACTTTGTGTCTGTTTATTTGTGTCTATTCACTCTACTCCCATTATCTTCCTAGCTAAAGAATCCCAACTGTTGGAGTATCTCCTCTTGGGAACTATGTTTTAGTTCTCTTATCAACGAGGTTGCCATCTCCTCATCTTTAAAAAAAAATATTTAAAATGTCCTTTTTTTATACACCCTATGGATTCACCATAGATTTATGTAAGAACATTCTTACATTCAGAATTTCCTCCCTAATTATTCAAGAGGTGGACTTTGCTTTGTTTCTAATTATTCCATCCTGAATTCCAGCATGACTTCAACATTCCTTTCCTCATCAGTCAACTGTATGCACAGATCCCATTAATGGCACTGTGAAGTGGTATATAAGTTTAAGTGCTAATGAAGAGATAACTGTGGATTTCTTGTGCCAACTTGCATAACTTGTTTATAAATGTATATTCACCACTTTGAAGTATTCCAGTATGAAGAGATCCTTTTGGATTTTACTATTCTAAATAGTTTGGTATTACAGCATGGCTCCATCACTGCCCTAACTCCAGACCATTCATACACATGCTAAAAATCTTGAGACCTAACACTAATTCCTATGACACTCCAGTTGGCCCACTTCAATGGTCTATGAATTGTCCAGGCTTTTCTATTTTCTTCCATTTTTTCAACTACAGTACTTGCCAATCCAGGACTATTGTCCTGATTATCCCTTATCTTCTGAGATTGCATAGGAACCTTTGTGACATTACACAACACAATACATCTTGTTGACAGTAATAAAAAACCTTTGTCTCACTCACCCAAAAAAGAAAAAAGAGGGGTAGGGAGCAGTGGTGGGATTCAATTTTTTTATTACCGGTTCTGTGGGTGTGGCTTGGTGGGAGTGGCTATGGGGGTCATGGGTGGGCAGTTTCTGTAAGCAGGGAAATACAGGTGAGGCTAGAAACAACACCAGAATGTTTCTTTCCTGCCTTCCTTACAGGATTAACCCTGTAAAGTGGGAAAAAACAAAAGGAGATTGCTTCTAACAACCGGTTCTCCGAACTGTTTAGAAAATTTACTACCTGCTGAATTTCACCTCTGGCAGGGAGCCAAGGTCTAGTCTTTTAAAAGGCATATTTATCTCGGCCATTCTGCAGTCTCTATTTTGAATGATGACTTGTTTCTCATCATGAGCTGTCTTTATTTATATTCGACTCTTTGCATCCAGGTTGGTAAAGTGCACCTGGAAGCCTTCATCCTTTGATGATTTGGCACTCAGGTATATTTGTGGAATTGATTGCTTAGCATTCAGGTATATCTGTGGAATTGGGGAATTGTTGTGAATTTATAAATAGATGATAAAGTAGAAACATTTCATTGCACTGTCCTGAAAAAAAACCATATCTGTGTGTTCTTTTCTGGGAGCATGATTAATAGTTGCTAAATGCAGTATTGGATTATTTCTTTTTAAAGCATTATTTCTGAGGGCAGGAGTATTCCTATATTCCCCCCTGCTTATGCTGATGATGTCTGAGGTTTAAAAGGAAGAATCCTTCTGAAAGATGTAGTGATGTGTAGTGAGTACACAACTATTCACAACTTCTCATTCCAACCATTTAATGAAACCATTTTTCTCCAATGTTCTGTTTTGGTCTCTTCTGATATAAATCCATAGGCACACTACTTTCGGAGGGATTGTTGTGTATAACTCTTTCAGCGTGGCAACTGAATTCCTATATTTGTTTAATTACATTGTGGACTATTAGCTCAATATTTTATTTTATGCTCTGAGATAATTTTGCAAGTCTGAATTTATTTATGAAAAATGGTACTATAAAAATCTTGATTCTGAGCCAAACATTGGTAAGGGTTGATGAGGTATTCAGTTTCCTAAATGGCCATTTTCTTTCCAAATTTTGCCACAATAAGATGCAATCTCATGACTTCATTCCCATTTAATTACATTTAGTAAGTTTCCCTCCTCAGAACCTGGATTGCATATTTTCTTTGATTATTTTAAGCAGTGCTTAAAACAGAGTCCCTCTGTGAGGGAGATGGATGGTTTAAACAATTAGGTAAATAAAATAAAAATACATACTACTACTCTACTGCCCTATCACTCTTGGTAATAATCAACAGAGCTGAGCCCAACTGAAAAAAACCCACTGTCCAATCATACAGGTGAACTTTCTCCAATGCAATCCTTCCCACGGCTGCCATCATCCATAGCTAGTACTGCAAAGACAATAACAAACCAGGTGGCAAAATAATCTAATTTATAGCAATCCAATGCTACCTTCCCAACATTTCTACTTTCTATTGACTGTGGAGATATTCTTCTCAGAACATAGAGTCATCAAATTAGGGCACACAGAATAAGTCTGGTTTTTCAGGAAGCAGACAAGATGGATAAACAATGGCTTTTCAGATGCTAATATCAAAATCCCAGGAAAGCAAATTCGAAAATGTTTTATTTCAATGAAAGTGCTTGGTGGGGTTTTCATTCCATTATCCTTGCTTAGCACAATTTCAGTTTGTCCCATGTTGCTTTCCAGAGAGGTTAAGTGAATGTCAGTTTTCTTTAAGGACACATCCTATTTTTTTAAAAAAGCGGCAATTAGTAGGCTCCATGGAAAAAGAAGAATGAGGTAAAGTAACCCTATTTCCCCATAGCAGACTGTTGCGATTCAGTGACATTACCTTCATAGTTTTGTCTAGTTTCAGAAGAAATCTAAAAGCTTCAGTAATTTCTCTCCTGCTCCTTATGTAACAAAGTACCTGCATACAAAATAAAGCAAATGAGGTCAAAATCCATTATCTGCTACTCCTGTCCCAGGACAGCACAAGTGAGTCAGCTTCTCCCTTACGTTTGCTGGTTAATGCACATTCCTCCAGTCATTGTGTCAGCAGAAATGTATGTTGATATGAATTGCATTGCTGGGCAGCCAAACCTTCTTGTGCCTCAGGCACCATCTCCTGATCTGCCTTTTCAAAGTCAATGCAACTCAAAGAAAATGATTAGACAGGGGTGGACCAGAAGAACTCCAATGTCCTTTTCAATTGTTTTCTATTATTTTGATTCCTCTTAATTCATTTTTCCTCTCCCAGTGGTCACTGGGTAAAACAACCACCAATCATATCTATCTATCTATCTATCTATCTATCACTTTATTCCATGTCTTAACATAATTATTTAAAATCTCACAATTCATATTAGTCGTAGCAATACCCAAGTATTTTATCTTTTTCTCAATCTTGAAACCCATTTTGTTCCTCAGTTCTGTTTGGTATTCCATATTTTTCATACTTCCATGTTTTTTACACCAAATTATCTGCAAAAGCTATTCTTCTTTTTACATCTTTATTCCCACAATCTTCTCATTTTATCTTATGTCTTTATTCAGTATTTCAAGAACCAAAATAAACAACAGGGGGGATAGTGGACAACCTTGTCTTGTTCCTTTTTGTATCTCACATGGGTTAGTTAAATCTCCATTAACAATTACTTATGATGTTTGAAAAATATAAATCAATTTCATCCATTTTATAAAATTCTTTCCAACATTTGTATTTTCCAAAACTTTAAACAATAAAGTCCAATTCAAATTGTCAAAAGATTTCTCTGTACCGGCTGTTTGGCTTCTTCGCCGGCAGGTCGGAATCCGCGATCGTCCGCGGTTTCGATCTGTGCTCTCTTGCTGGAACTCC
>JAEANM010024814.1:0-11075 GCA_017656035.1 Myanophis thanlyinensis | reverse complement strand
TTTTTTCTCGAAAAAAAATTTGTAAGTCGAAAATTTTGTAAGTAGAGCTCTTTGTAAGTAGAGGTACCACTGTATTCTAGACCAGTGGTGGTGAACCTTTTACTTACCGAGTGCCGAAAAATACATGCTTTGCACATGCCATCTGCCCTTATGTGCTGCTCCTCCGTGTGCACTACATGTGCAACTACACCCTCCGCGCATGCATGCAGCTTTTGCTTGTGCAATGCACACACACTGTGCGCAGGCACTCACACACACATGAGCAATCACATGTGTGTGCGTAGGATAATTCCAAAGACCAGCTGGATTTTCTGCTGCAATTGTGTGCATGCACAGCGGACCCCTGAAGACCAGCTGGGTCTCTGCAATTGCGCATGTGTGCATGCACAATCGAATGGGCATGCTCAACTCGAGGTAAGTTGGCTGACAGTTTGTAGGCCAAGCAATATGACTCTGTGCCACCTGTGGTCTAGACCCTGTGGGGTCATCATGATTCTAGACCGTTAATTGTGAGTTCATTGTTTCAGAGATATTTCCTCACCTAAATAAACAGAATGACTAAGGACAAAAAAGTAATGGGAGCAGCAGTGACTTCCAACTTCCTGCCAGTTTGACTGCAATTGACCTTCCTCAAACAGCCAGTGGTGGTACATGGTTACCAGGCCTATGGAGGGATAAGGCAGGATTGGTCTACCTGAGTGGTCAAAAGAGGGGCTGGTTCCAGGAGTCACAGGCCCCAAATTTTGGAGACATTCTGTAAGTTAGCTCGTTTGAGGTACTTTAGTTCAAAAACTATTGCCATGTCATTCATGGATTCACCCCATTCAATGTTACAGACACAAGAGTTTTAATGATGTAGAGAGAATACCCTATAGTTAATTACATATGAGGATTATATGCATCCTTGTCATATTCCTTTTCCAATTCTGAGTCATACTGGTTCCCTCTCCCCCACTCAGTTTTAAACATAATACACATTTTGGCGAGATCACAATTATAAAAATTGTTCTCGTAACACTCCATTACATTATACAGTAGTTGACTCTTGTTGGCTGTATAGATAAAAGCTTTCCAAGCTGTTCCACCCCATTATACAGTTTTTGCAGTTGCATGACTTGGCATCCAGTATTCTGCCTATCCACTTCATGCATGCACTCACTGTTACACTCTTTTTCTCCTTCCATCCATCATGCCCATGCAATTGTCATCTTGTAGGTATATGCATCAGGCCTTATGATATGTCCAATGTATAATAGTTTTTGTTTGATGACCCTTTTGCTACTGA
Organism: Myanophis thanlyinensis; assembly: GCA_017656035.1. NCBI lineage: Eukaryota > Metazoa > Chordata > Lepidosauria > Squamata > Homalopsidae > Myanophis > Myanophis thanlyinensis. Next base: position 9,790 of record JAEANM010024814.1, on the reverse strand, counting down.
GCTTCAATTCCTCTAGTCTGGAATGGCATTCTCTTGGTTATCTGAGGGATGCAAAGCAAATTTCTCCATACTGTGACTGAAAGGAGTCAATGTTTTTCCTCTTGTTCTTGTAAAGAGTTCATTCCTCATGTTAATGGATCATAATGGAGAATAAGTGGAATTGGCCAGTCAAAATTTTGCCTTGATTAAAATTCTTCTATTTCATTAGCCTATTCAATATTTTTTTGTCCATTGTTATTCTTTTCTGAATTTCTTTTGTACCATTTTTATCAATTCTAGGGCCTAGAAAATTGTTACTGTTAACTAGTTCAGTCACCTTGTTTACATTAAATTCTAGTTTTCCAGTTGATTTTAGTTTTCTGACTTTCTATTCTTTCTATTCTTTTTTCTTTTTGTATTTTTATTGAACATTAAACAAAACATACAAACAGAGATAACTAATATACAAGAAAGGACTATAAAAAGTAAAATACAAACCAGTGACCAAGGGATTTAGAAATGGTTATAATTTTCCAGTATAATATAATTAACTGTAAATAACTGAATATATTTTATTGTTTTAAAAGACTAAAATCACTATTAATTCTAAACTAAGACTATCAAGAACTACAGTCACCACAATATAAATCACTAAATGAAATTAGTAAATTATATTAGTTAATCATTCTTTTTAATATCCTGTTAAATTAGAATATAGACTCTGCATATAAGAACAGTAAGCCAAATGTTGATACAGTACAAATCCATGTGTTAAGTTGTAATCAATAAATTATTCCTTATTTTAATTAAATTTTCTGAAATATTTGTTTTTTTTAAGTTTTTAAGTTGTGAAGTTAAAGCATAGTCACACAATTTAGTCAGACATTATTCTGTTGAGTGACTTTGCCAGCAAAAAAACACATTATTGGAACCGTTAGCATAAATAAAGCTAATACAATATGTTTTGGTAAAGCTTAATAAGAATGTTACAGATTGAAATGGGAATTCAAGTTTAAAAGGATGTTTCATTTTCATTTGTAGATCATTTTCCAGAATTGTGGAACTTTACAACATTGCCACCATCAAAATAGGGAAAACAGATCCAGCTTGCACATTCCTAGCAATTTTTAGAAAATGAATTGTTCATTTTAGCAACAGGAAATGCCAATAATAAAATCATATACTAATTTTCACTAACTAATATTCAGAGTAATTCAGTGTTCTCCCATTAAAATTTTCATGATTGCAGCTATATTTCTGCATTCAAACTCTGTATCCATTTGATCACAAATTTTGACATATTCAGATTCAGAATTCTTCTGTACTGAGCAGTTTATAAATAAGGCCCAGTAAATATTTCATATAATATTTTCATATTCAGGTAGATGCCTTAATAAACTATCTTGTGTGTTTTCCTTTCAAAATAATCATATTTAGGCTTAATTCATTTTCTGCAACCAAGGTAATGTTGTGCACATATTTCAATGTATTGATATTCCTTCCACAAATTTGATCCATACTTTAGTTTTTCAAAACCTGCAGTTCATATCATGTATTAGATTAGTGTGTATACTAAATAAGAAAAATGATACTATATAACTCTTTAACTCATTCACTGTTCCCAAACTACTGTATGTTCTTGCTATCTAAAGCTTTGGTATAGTTGATAAACCAGAATTAGAATTCTTTTTGAAATTATCTTGCTCTTTTAATTGCCTACCTAGCTGTCTGACCTTGAGTTCTGTTTTTTTTCTGAAGCCTGCTTGTATAGATGCAATTGTTTTTATGTGCAAAATGTGTTTTTATGTGCAAAATTTTCAATACTATTTTACTGGCAAGTCAGATAGTATTATAGCTACTGTCCTTTATTTGGAACATACCTTAGAATGTCCCTTTTTAGGGATTAGGATACAGAGAGACTTTTTCCAGTCTTTAGGCCAGTCTTTTCCTATATGTATTGGCAGAGGACCGACATGTATTTTCCATGCTAGACTTTGTAATGAGCTTTGTGGGAAAGTTTGTCTACCTGTACTCCTGTGGCTTTTTTATTTACCAGGTGTTAATAGCCCATTCCTCCTCAAGCATCACTGGTTCTTCTTTATAGACTTCTCTCAAAATATACATCAGTATGTTTCAGTTTCTCAGCTAGGCAGAGAAGAAAGCAGTGGCAAACCATTTTTGTAGCATTGCCAAAAAAACCTGCATAGTTGCAGTCAGCTTGAGGGCATAATTATCTGTTTAGGCCAGGTGTCTTTACCTGTTCCTTATCTTATTCATATGTGTTGCCATAATGCTGTTAGCGCTGTAACTGCCTTTTCTTCTATAGCTTTAAATTGTATAGTCATCTGCACCTGACACCTAGTCCATTTACCCGCTCCACCTCAATTGTTAGAAGAATAGTTTCCTTAATATATAGATAGTCCTCACTTACTGACTACAATTTTATAATTGCATTTGTAAAGGGTTTCAGTATAGCATTCCTATCTTTCTGTAACTTAATTTACTTTTATCAGACCTCTTCCAATTTCATCCTTGATTATGTCTACTTTAATCACACATTTTTTCTGTAATTTCCCTAATCCTAAATAGGTACACTGATTTCCTTTGTAGGCCACATATGTTTCCCTTTTGATTTTATGGCATTGTATTGAAAGCCTTCCTCTGTGTGGAACTGAGATGCCTCAAAGAAGCATTTAGAACAGGGGTGTCAAACTCAAGGCCTACGAGGTGCTTTGATCTGGCCCGCGGGGCCATCCTGGAAACATGAAAACAGAGTCCATTTTTGCTGGCAGAGGGCTGCAGGAAAAGGACGGTAAAGCTCATTTGAAGGATAAGGGTTTGGCGCTCTCTGTGGTTTCGCCTTCCTTTGCTGGAGACAATGGATATCTGCAGCCCCACTCAGGCCACAGGTGTTCCTGACATGAGTGACATCGAACTGGCCATGCCCACCTGGGCCCCTGAGATTAAACACAACCCGGATACGTCCCTCAATGAAATCAAGTTTGACACCCCTGCTTTAGAAGGTGAAACAATTCTTGTCAAAGAACATAAAAAGAGAGTGGATTTAGTCTGTTTAATTCCTGAATAAAATGTTGCTGCTGTTTGCCATCAGTGGATTTCCAGTATTTTGTTTTATTTCATGTTCATTAAGCCTCAGTTTTAGAATTAGCATCCTTGTAAGGATGAAGTATTATTCATGTTACTATTTTTTACCTTGATTATTCAATTCATCAACGAAATTCATTCAACGCAGTCTGCTTTAAACAGAATCTTTATCCAATTACAAAAGGGCTGATTGTTAGTAATTTAAAGATAATAGTGGAATTGTATCAGCTGGAAGTCACAGAGATATCTTTATACTTTTTCAAATTGAAATTCTTTGTTTTAACTCATTTAACAGAAGAAATAGCTTTCAGAATCTGAAACAAATGCTGAGCTTGTCTTTCAGTCAGAATTCACAATCAGGTACTGCTGATAGTAACTGTAGTTGAAATGATTAAAAAATATAGTATTCTATTTAATATAAAAAGATAACTGCAATGGTCCTTGCAATGATCATTCTAGGTAGTTTAAATGATTTAATTTTTAAAGAACTTTCTCAGGAATAATGGTGCTTTTGAAGTGCTACACCTCTTAAACTTCAAGATGTATAGACACCAGTTCATAAAATTCTTAGTAAGATCTAGGTCAGCTGGGAATTCTAGAAATAGAAGTCTGGAGGGTGCTTAGGTTGAGAAAGTTTGCTGTGGAGCATAATTGTCCTGTGTCACACATGACAATATCTGGGAGTGTGCTGTCCACAATATCCTGGGCCCTATCCTGCCAGACATAGGAGAGATTAGTTCCTAGAAATGAAGATGTCTTCCCATTCTAGAAACAGAGGCTACCTAATAATTATGCACACCTTGATATAAGGTGTTGATCTCCTTTAGGCCACATCCTTCCTCATTACACAAATATACATCACCTGATATATCCAATAAGCATTCAAGTGTATACAGCTTGCAGATGAAAAATATGCATAAAAATGATAATATGGTCAAAATACTCACTTGCCTAATAAGTGTGCATATAGTGTATAGGAATAGTGCTAATAAGTGTGATTATATTTTTTATCATTGATAATTTTGATTTTATTCCAAGAGACCCATTTTGGTATAGTACTCAAAGCACAGGCCAGAAACTAGGACACCTTGAATTCTACTCCCACCTTATGCACAAAACCAGCTGGGTGAACTTGGACCAGTCACTCTCAGTCCTAGAAAGTACTGTTAACAAAGGACTTCTAAAAATGTTGCCAAGTTAACTTCGGGGACTTGTCCATGCAATCATCTGGACTGAAGACTGACTTGAAGGAGATAGAGAGAAAGGTAGATATATATATATTTATTTATTCTAGAATATTATTGTATTGCCCTGCAGAGAGCTTAGCATCCAGGACTAAGGCAGCATACCAACTCAAATAAATATCCCTAAAGTTAACAACGAACGTTTCAGGATGTGCAAAGATGCTCTCCATTACAAAAGTAGAAGTGAGAAGGATTTTCTTACATTTTCTTTCATTTCCACTGAAATACTCTGCATATAGTCAGTCTGAATTATAGTGTTCAAAGAACACAACAGAAGATCATGTATATGACCTGAATACTTTTAAATTGGCATAAATCCAATATAAATATTTTTCCACTTGATATATTTCTGAAAACTCTGGTGGAGTCTGAATTCATGTACTGATAAATTCTTAATTTTCTGAATAAATGCTTGTGAGAGGAGAAAAAAACTACTGAAAATTCCCTCCCTTGTGAAGTCTATAGGCATTAGCTGAAATGGTAGGCTTTCTGTGTAATAGTCCTTGCTTTATGAAATATCTCTCCCTGCCCCAAAAATGTGCATCAGCCACCTTAATACAGATCTAGAAATAGATTAAAAATGAAAGGAGAATATTTGCATCTTAGTGTTAAACTTGTAGGGTCCTTAGTGCTGTCTGAGTTTGGTGATTTTTCCTTGTAGACATTTCATTCCCAATCTAAGTAACATCATCAGTGCAACTAAACTCGAAGACCACCAAGGACCCCAGAGGTTAAAACTATTTTACTTCAATATGCTTTTTATCCCAGCTGACTTATCTGGGTATCTCGAATTTTATTTGGAGTTTCTCTTGTGATATTTTGTTAGTATGTTTTTTGGCATTATTTTGATATTGGTTTCCATTTTCTTGATGTTGTATACCCCTAAGAGTCTAGGATAGATCCAGGCTTTAAAAACTGTTAAATAAATAAATATGTCCATTTTCAGTCTCAAAACTGTCATCATGAATTACCAGTTCTCCCCACCATCACCATGTTCAGGATATGAACAGTTATATTATTAGCATTTTTGAATACCAATTAAAGTCTGCTGAGTATAGGCCTGTGATCCTTCTAAAGATGATTAGGCGCTATGGGAAGGAGGGCGGGAGAAGGGGCACCAATACTAGATTAAATTTAATCTGATCCTCCATTCCTTTAGATACATTTGAAAGAAAGTTCTTCCCCTGTTGCTTTAGTGGTGTTCATGTCATGGATAATAATATAACTTATTCATCCGTCTTTCATTTCATCAGCTGCAAATTGCTTCAACAACTCCAGAATGACCTATAGCTATGCAAAGGAACATACGTACATTCTCCAGATGAAGAACGATTAAAATAATCTATGGCCGTGATGGCAAACCTATGGCATGGGTGCCATGGGTGCCATGCAGAGCCATCTTGCTGGGCACACAAGCTGTTGGCAAACTTACCTCCAGCTGAGCATGCACATGTGATTACGCATGCACACATGCACGATTGCAGAAACCCAGCTGGTCTTCGGGCCTCCACGGTGCATGCACACAATTACAGCAGGAAATCCAGCTGGTCTTTGGCGCTCTCCTGCATATGCACATGCGATTGCTCATGTGTGAGTGCCTGCATGCAGCGCACATGCATTACATGTGCAAAAGCTGCATGCATGTGCAGAGGGTGCAGTTGCACATGCAGTGCATGTGGGGGAGCCACATGCAAGTGCGGAAGGCACACGCAAAGTGTGTACTTTTTGGCACTCGGTAAGTAAAAGATTTGCCATCAATGATCTATGGAATTATACACTATATTTCTCAAGACCTTATCTGTCTACCTATCTTTGAACAAAGAAAGAGAAGCAGAAACAGTCTGTCACATTCTCTACTGAAATACTTACATTTTCTTTTTGCAAAAAAAAATGTTGACATATAAAATCTCTATGCCTCCACTATTCGTTTTTCTTACAAAAGAGACATATGGCACTATGGCCAAATGTCATATAAACACCAAACCTAAAAACTGAAATTAAAAGGAATTAGAAAAGATGTCTGCAGTCAGTAGGTATGCTGCAATATAAACAAACAGTAGCCATACATTGCTACAGCAGGAAAGATTCTGCAAAAAAGTTTTCAGATCTTACCCTGCTGGCTCTTCAGCTAGGACCTAAAGTCTTGTCTTTGTTCCTCAAGTCAGCAGAAATGCTGCAAGACACATAAATATTTGTCAAACCCATTTTACCCCATTTAAAACATCTATGAGAAGACAAGAAAATTACAAAAATGGGGAATGGAAAAAAATGAAAAAGAAGAAGAAGAGGAGGAGGAGGAGGAGGAGGAGAACAACAACAGTTATTTCTGATACAGGCATTTCTTGACTTACCTGTAAGTAATGGAACAAGAATTTCCATTACTAAGCAGTGCAGTCATAAAGCATGACTACATCACTTAGCAATGGCAATCACTGCAACTCCAGTTCTGGTTGCTAACTGAATCCTACAGTCATTAGATATGGCAACTTCCTAACCAAAGTCAGTGGGGGAGCCAGCATGAAAATGTAAGTCCCAGGTCAGCAAACAGTACTGTAAGCTCTGGAGAGGAAAGGAGGGACAGGGATGGGTGCAAGAGAGAGTGAATGAAACTGCAAATAGATGCATGACAGACATGGTTTGGGGAGGGTACAAAGGAGGTGAAGCTCATGACCATGGGGAAGCTGGGACAGTTTATATTTATTTTTATTTTATCAAATTTATATACCGCCCCATCTCCACAAGGACTCGGAGAGTAATCAAACAGACACAACCTGTTGCAAAGAGAACTTCTATTAAAATTTAATATTTATTTAGCTAGGAAAGAGGTTCAATTCATATAAACATTCACTCAACTGAGTAATTAAAAAAAACTTGAATTCCTATAAGCCAACAGAGTGATAAAATTGTAGGAATCCTGCTTATTCAGACATGATAAATGGGATCATGACAACTTGTGTGTTTTTAACTTTTCAAGTTTATTTAGTCCTTCAAGTATTTCATTGGCACAAACATCAGTGAATTTGAGTGTCAATGTTTAAGGGTGACACAAAGTGCAGGCTTGTGTGATCCAAGCCAAAAGCAACCTCAGACATGCATTGTAGGTTGTCAAAACAAGACCTTGGTTTATATAGCTCCAAACAAAATGAAAAGAGCAACAAATGCTTATTCAACTTTAGAGTCAGACTGTGTAGAAGTCTTCAAAAGCAACTTTTTTTTTACTAATATGTTGCTCCTACCTAAAAGAGTTCTAAGCAGCTTTCATGCTCTAGTCCAATAGTGTCAAACTCAAGCCTCAGAGCCCTCATCCAGCCCCTGGGGTGCTTAGATCTGGCCCGCGGAACCACCCTGGAAACAGTGAGACTGGCCCGCAGTGCCTCTGAGCTCCGTTTTCACTGGCAAAGGATTGCAGGAGGCCATCACAGCCAAAAATGGAGCTTACAAGGGCCGCACACAGCACTCCCAAGTTCCATTTTAGCTGGTAGAGGGTTGTTGGAGGCCGTCGCAGTGAAACAGAGCTCAGGAGCCTGTTTCGCTGGCAGAGTGCTCGGCCACAACAGGCACTGCCGATATGAGTGATGTCAAACTGGCAATACCGCCCTGGCCACGCCCACCCCAGCCTCCCAATATCAAACACATCCCTGATGAGACCCTCAATGAAATTGAGTTTGACGCCCCTGCTCTAGTCTATAATAAGGTTTTTAAAAAATCAATATAAACAATATAATAATTTAGAGTTACAGAAACATTGGTCAATCTTGAACAATCAAGACATCAAATCCATGACAGCTTTGCTTATATAGTAATAAATATAATAACAAACTATACATTTCCTCTAAACTTACAATTCCCCCCCTAACACTCTTAACATATAGACACACACATGGAGGACAAATAGTTATGCACAGTAGAAGCATTTCACAACATGTAGCAACTTTGGTTAACTTTGCTCTTCCTATTTGTTATAATGCAAGATTGGACTAACAAAATCTGTGTCCTCTACTTACCTGATTTTTACAAGATAGTATATAATCCCAAGATGATATGTGAATCTGATTATAAGAAGTCCATGCAGAATTTTCTAGATAGTATGTTTGTAGATGCATAAATTTAATTATAACAACAGTATTTAGTTGCATAATGGGGGGGAAGGATATTACGCTACAGAAATATTATACCATTCGTTTGATAGAAATAGTTTAAGATAGCATTTCATGGGACTATAAATCTGATCCAAGTGACTAAAAGCCAGGGTTCTTTGGTTGACTTTTAATAGCAAAGCTTTTAAGGTCAGCTGGACACCAATTGGTTAATTACAAGAATGTAATTAACATGCCTGTTTTTGTTTGTTATTGAAATAAAATGCTAGGAAAACCCTCAAAACTGTTGAGATTCTGTCTTCATCCAGAAATCACCTAACCAAAGTTGCTGGTTTCATTTCTCTTGAAGTTTCCATTGGAAGATTGCAAGTAAAAATAAAGAACTGAAGTTTACTTAAAAGCTGCTTGTGCCTTTCTTTAGCTGCCACTTACATCATCAAAAATATGCCTATAAATTCATTTCATTTATTTAATTAAACTAAAGGCTACTTTTCCTCTATGTTGGTAGTAAACATTTCTTCTGTTGCAACATGACAATAAAGAGAGTTGTCTTACTGCAATGGCTGCAGGATTTCTATCTGAATATTAAGTAGAACAAGAAAGAGAAAAGCTGACTCCAAAATAACCAGCACCTTTTGTATAACTATACTGAAGTGAATTGAAGCACATAACTAAATAGTATATTAAAAACCATCAGGTTTGGAAATCCACCCTGGCTACCTACTGTATATAATGAGACAAAGAAAGGGCAAAAAGGAGAGGAGCTCTGGTGGCACAGAAGCTCTGGTTAGAATGCCATCTGCAAATTCTGCCAACAGCCCGTAGTTCAATCCTGATAGGGTCAAGGTTGACTAAGTCTTCCATCCTTCCGAGGTCAGTGAAATGAGGACCCAGATTGTTGGGGGCAATATGCTGACTCTGTAAGGCACTATGGGTAGAATATAAGTCTAAGTGCTATTGATATTGCCAAGTGCTAAACAGCTTATTTGAATTGTTTGTTTTTTTCCTGAAAGTTCATTGAATTCCTGAGAATTCCTAAATCATGGAGTCTACAAAACATCCCCATAATTAGAGTAAATTGTATCCATAAAGGATCTAGAGAATATTCATAGAATCAGAGAACAGAGGAGCTCACTATATATATATTAGGTCTGATACAAAATACCTAGAATTCGTTTTAAGCTATAGTTAAAAGAGTTTCAAAAGGCCTCTTAAGGAATTTAGCAATGATGCTGTAGGTTTGATGTTGAATTCACCTGAAAGCCAATCAGACTTTAGCCTTGACAATAATTTGCTTTGCTTTGCTTTGCTTTGCTTTGCTTTGCTTTGCTTTGCTTTGCTTTGCTTTGCTTTGCTTTGCTTTGC
>JAEANM010024813.1:0-11075 GCA_017656035.1 Myanophis thanlyinensis | reverse complement strand
GTGTGTGTGTGTGTATTTGTACAACATGATTTCAAGTTTGGAGGATACAAGAAATCCCAAAAAAAAACCCTACAATTTTGTTCTCAAGATCCTCTTCAATACTTTTTCAAGTAACTTCTACCTAGGCTGAATAGACAAGCTTGCAAGCAGAGTTATATGTTTTGATTAAAGACAGAAATGTAAACTCAAACCAAATCATTTGCTGGGGATAAATCTTCCCTCCCCAACACTTCCAATTAAGTTAAATAAAGAACTTTTAACACAGAAGTAAAAGAGGCAACACTCACCACCACCATGAATGTAAAAACCCAGGAGGTTCTCCTAGTGTGATGTTTTTTTCCCATCGGATCTGTGTGAAGAAGAAAAAGAGGGTTTGGGTCACAGACCTGAAGAAAAAGATGCGGGTTTTCTTCCACTCTTGCTGCGTCCCCCCACCCACCCCCACCCCTTCCTAAAAGAGCTTCTGAGGCTAACTAGCAATAAATGGCAAAAGGTGATAAAAAATTCAAAATGGAGGCCACTGTGCCTGCTTTCTGAAAACAAAGGCTATCTGAGGGGGGGGGGAGAAGGGGTCAAAAGTAAACAAAGTCACTCACCTCTGATAAAAAGGTCTGTGCCGATTTCTGTGCTCCTACGTGCAGCAAGTATTCGTAGACATACAAAGCTAACCTGTAAAAGAGACAGGGTTTTTTTTAAAGAAAAAGTAGCGGGGGGGGGGGGGGAGAGAAGGGAAAGTCGCTGGGAAGGAGACGGAAGGAAGCCAGAGGACTTAATGGGAGGGTTTTTCCCCCCCTTCGCCTCAGAGGGAACGAACCCCGCTTTCAGCCGCGGCAGTGAAGGCGCAGCACTTCCTGACCTGCCTCTAGCGCGCCCCATCCCGCTCAAAGAGAAGTTGAGAGCCGCTCACTGCAGGGCACAAAATACAACTTCGCCGGGGCGCATCCTCTCCAAAAGCAAGCCCAGCATCCAAGCGTCCCGCACCCGCTTACAAGTCGGTGGCGGAGTGAAGGGCGGCCTTTCCTTCAGCGGCTCCTGGAAGAATTGGGGGATGCGAGCTCTATCCCAGCGGAGTTTCTTCCCTCCCTGCCTGCCCCCCGCTCCCCTCCCCAACCCCGCGCCTAAATCCTCCGCTTTTGCCAAACTTGGAAACTCTAGAAGCAAGGTAGAAAAGCGAAGGCGGGCCGAGGAGAAGACAACCCAACGCGCCTCGTCTGGACAAAGCCTTTCACCCTTTCACTTGTAACAGACGGACAGCCACGCCAGACAAAAGGACGATGCGAGCTTGCATGCTTTCCTCCATCATGTTTTTTTTTTTTTTAACACCCGCCGCCCTTTGCTTGGAGACCCGCTGCCTGAATGGCGAAAGGCGTAGGTCCCCCGCCGAGGAGACTCTTCACCTCCTCCCGCCACCCCCATCTTAGCCCTCTCCATGCTCTTCTCCTCTTTCCAGATGCCCCAACTCCCCACAAGACAATAAAGGAAGGAGAAGAACGCCCGCCTGCACAAGCCGAGTCTAGTTCCCCGAGGTTCCCTCCGCTGCCTCGGCGCTTACTTTTCCCGAGCCTGCCCATCCGAGGGCACCGCCGAGCCTTTGCCTTTAGCGAACATGGTCCGCAGTAAGAAAGAGGCGAAACTAAAGCTGCCGCCGCCGCCGCCGCCGCCGCTGCCTGAATTGCTCCGATGCTTTCCCGTCTCCCCGACCTCGCGCCTTTCCTCGGCTGGAGCCGGCCCGGGTTCCGCTGCGGCCGCACCGCTCGTCCTGGTTGCAGCTGTCAAAGCCCCGGCCGCGACCCCATCGCCCTGCCCCTGTCCTCGGCTCCTGCTCCTTTCCCAGCTGCTCCTACCGCTGCCGCCACCGCGGCTGCCCCCGGCTCAACCGAACGTGGCTACACTAGGGATAGAACGCGGCGGGCGTCAACGTTCCACAATGGATACATTCCCCGGCCAATCGGCGGTCTGCGGGGGGAAGGGCTGCTCCGCCCTCGAAGAGAAACTTTTAAGGTGGCACCAAGGGAGATGCTGCCAGCCGGCGCTAGGCAAAGCGAGGCATCCTTGGGCTGCTTCCTAAAGGACCCTCCCGGCGGGGAGGGGGCCCTCGCCGCCACCGCCGCCGCTCCTCCTCCTCCTCCTCCCTCCTCCTCCTCCTGCCTAGGGGCTGAGCTGGGACCTCGCTGCCTTTCTTACCCGGCTCCCTCCTCTACCAAGGTACCCTCCCCTAATCCCAGCCTGTTTCTCCAGACGCTCTCTTTTTGCATCCACCTTTCCCCCGTCCGCTTCCAGCCTCCCAGTCCGGCTTCTCAACCCGCACGCCGTTCTCACCGGCCACCGCACACTTCTCCTCCACCCGCTCCACCAGCCCAGCCCGCATTTGCCCTCACCGCAGCTGCCTCTCGCTCTGCCCTCTCGGTGCTCACCTTCCCCTTCGCCCGGGCTGCCCTCCCCTCCTAGCCCACCCGCTTTTTCACTTTCTCCCCCTCGTTGCCTTCCATATGGCTGTGCTCAGCGCGGGCCCAGGCGAAGCTGCGGTGCCCGAGCCTCTTTCCACCACCACCGCCGCCGCCGGCTGCTCCTCGGCGGAACCAGCAAGCGCTTCCAGGAGAGTGGCAGTGGGCGCATCGCGAGCCCCCCCTCCCACCCCATTTTATAATCCGAAAGCCCGGTTCGTTCAGTGGGGCTCCTCTCCCGGGAAACGTGCAGCCGAAATGTTTCTTAGACAACGTTGGGTGTTTTGGAAAGGGGCCTCGTGGCAGCCCCGTCGCCATTTATTTATTTGATTGCAGCCTGGCAGGAAGAAAATCCTGCGGAACTCAAGGGGACTTTAATTCTAAATAAAAATTAATGGGAATCTGCTCTTTATTTTTCCCTCCCTCCCTCCCCCAGCTCGTTTGGTCTTCCCAGGCTGTTTTTGCTTCTACGACCGGCGTAGGGAGAGCGCAATCTCGTCTTCCTGAAATCGTTAAGCGAAAATGTTACCACGTTAATCATAAACTTAAGTCAAATATGCCTCCAAATATGATCGGGCCCCCCTCAATTCCCGTTTTTGCTGTTTGTTGTTGTTGTTGTTGCTTGCTTTACTGTTTTTGCCGGGGAGCGGGAAAATCGATAAAGGATGGATCCTTGGCATGCCTTCAACTAATAATACATGTTGGAGGTCTTTAAATATGCTACTTATAAATCATGCAACCTTTGAGATGAATGTGCCAAGGGCTATGCCTGCACCCAGGAAGGGCGCCTTGGCTCCTTGTCACAATAACTCACCGTTTCCCCCCTCCCTATTTATGAAGGTTCATTTTTTTTTCCCTCCCCGAAGCCTAAAGTTAGACCCTTTTAAGAACTGGGAGAATTTTCTCTCCATCCTCTCGCTCTGCCCGCTCGCCCCAGTCGGTATCTTTCTCTTTAAATGTGATATAACCCGTTTGCTACTGTCCCTTTAAAAAAGACAAGCTGAAAAAGCTGTGTAAGAGCTGATTGGTTGCCTGTTTGGATACATCCTTAGGGGGGACTAGAAACTGTTCGCCTAGGTTGATTTTTTTTTTTTAACTGTGCTGTTCCAATAAACAAGTAACGCCCCTCCCCCTTACATGCCTATCACCAAACAATTAAAGGCTAGGTCAGTGTCCTGGGGAAAAAAACAGTGGAAGAAGGAAAACTCAGCCCCAGAGTTAATATAAACTACAAGCACACGCACGCCCATTAAAGTTCAGCGATATTGTTCACAGAGGAGTATTTTGTTTTTAAAAAAAGAATTTCCTAAATGTAACAAAAATCCTTCCAGAAATCTGTAAATGTATCTGCAGAAGGAGATTTTATCTAGGGTTGGATTTTTTTTTTTTTTTTGAGTGAAGCCCCTTTTCTCCTAGCCTCTCCGTCGCCCCCCCCCCTTCTCCACCAGTCTCCCAAGAAAATGATACAGCCCGAAGCTTTGTAGTCGCCTTGATTTAATCTATGCCATGCATGGTTGCTGAGGCTTCTAGCGAAACGTAAAGAAAGCCCAAAAGCTGCAGTCAGTCTGTTGTAAAAAGTAGCAAGTTTGAAATAAGATTTTTTTTTCCCAGTAGGTGGCATGGAATACGTAGAAGGGGGAAAAGGCATTCTTTTCAGAGCTTTTAAAATTGTTTCCAGCCATTTAAAAAAAGCGGTGTGTGCCAACAATAATTAAATTAGTTTAGCCTGTTGTTACTTTAAAAGTCGGAAAGAGTAGCCATCATATTGCTCAAGCCAAATCGCTTTACTTTCCCTTTTGAGAGGGAAAATTATGATTAACCTATAGATCTGTTTACATTATTGAATTAGTACAACGTGGCTGAATAAAACACAGATGCAAACTTAGGTTTGTTTGCTCACTGTGTATTATGCCTAGGTTGTGGGATGATGCACTTCTCATAACAAAAAACTTTGTGCTACTCAGAATGCAGCAGTTTACTGTAAGATAAATTTCTCAATGCAGTTTTACTTTGTCATAGTAAAAGAGGGGGAAATGGTTGGCTGCTTGTCTAGTATTCTTTATATGTCATTACTTCTGTTGTTACAACTACTTATATACTAATCCAGAAGGATCATTTGGTCTAATCAACACACCAAACAGTTGTAGATACTGGACTGGCTAAGTGATGGTTTACTTAACATGTATTATGTGTTAAGTTATAGTTATAGCCAACATCCAAACAATAAAATATATTAGTCTTCCTATAACACATTATACCAAACAAACCATATTAGGCTTATAGTTCTGTGTTAAGTCAGTGGGGAAAAAATGGCATGGCGTATATATATAGTATCTTGTTCAGAAATTATGTCATTTGACCTTTTATTTAGGCCAGGGATCTTCAAAGCTGGCAACTTGAATATATGTGCATGTCAACTCCCAGAATTCCCCTGGTTGGGGAATTCTGGGAGTTATAGTCCTTGAGTCTTAAAATTGTCAAGTTTGGAGATCATTAATTTAGACCATTTTCTGCAGGGTAAATGATCAGGATAATTGATCCTATTATTGATATTCTGTTGGGGGTTTTTTACACATTGTTTTTCATTGCTAGCCTCTTTAAAACTCCATAAATAACTATAAACACTACAATGGTTATGTGAGGAGAGTTATTATTATACAGGTACATTTCTAAAGGGATGATCTCATCCCCTTTCTCCGTACAATGTAACTGGCTGTATTCGAAGAGCATCAAAAAAGTCCTGTAGGATGAGGCCAAACCTGACCAACTTATGTTGACAGAAGGGCCATTTTGATGAATTATAACAATAGCAGAATCATGGTGGCCCTGGCACTCTGTCTTCTCTAGGGATATGCCTAATCTGCTTGTAAAGTTAACCAAGTTGGTGTTTATTATATTTGTGAAATCCATACTTCATGTATGTACTGGATGAAATACGTCCTACATTTCCCTGCTTTCAGCTTTATTGGGGCTTAATCTGGCAAGAAAGGAAGAACATATAGTACTTTTCATATCCCCATTTTTAATAACATTATGCTCCTGAAAATTTCAAAGGCAGGTGTGCCTTCTATCACAGTGATCAACATGGCATAATCTAAAGTTTAAAAAAATGGCCACTGAGAGTCAAAGGAACAAGACGGATGAGGTCACTGGATTGGGTTGTACCACTTTAGGGAGTTTGTATTTCTTTTGTGGGAGACCGGTATCTAGATGTATTCTAGGAGTATGTAAAAATTAAGTAGATGGCTGTGTTCCGCTCACAGATTTCCCACTTCTGGCATATGGTAATTTTACTGGGAGGACAATTTTGGAAGACTATACTTGCAGAAGGAATCTCAGTGTACATATGGTTGCCATGATATAAAAAAATATGTTGAGACTCGAAAGAGTACAGAGAACAACGAAAGTGATTAGGGGACAGGAGGCTAAAACATATAAAGAAAGGTTGTTGGAACTGGGTATGTCTAGTTTAATGAAAAGAAGGACTAGGGGTGACATGATAGCAGTGTTCCACTATCTCAGGGGCTGCCACAAAGAAGAGGGAGTCAAGCTATTCTCCAAAGCATCTGAAGGCAAGACAAGAAGCAATGGATGGAAACTAACTAAGGAGAAAAGCAACCTAGAACTAAGGAGAAATTTCCTAACAGTGAGAACAATCAGTGGAACAACTTTCCTCCAGATGTTGTGAATGCTCCAACCCTGGAGGTTTTTAAATAGAGATTGGACAAACATTTGTCTGAAATGGTATAGGGCTTCCTGCCTGAGATCAGGGGGTTGGACTAGGAAAACCCCAAGGTCCCTTTCAACTATGATTCTGTTATCTGTTACATAATGGTATGTGGGAATGACATTGAGAGACAGACAGGAGGAAATGTTGCAGACTAAGCAACAGTCAGATAAGAGGCAGCTGGGTTATAGAAGGTATGAAGGCATGGCAACCTTCTCAGAAGAGACCTTCCCTAGTTTCTTGGACTGTAATGGTAAAGGGGGAGAGATGTCTTTTCAGATTTGCAAGATTCTGTTAACGTAACATTCTAACAGAGTTAGCATTCCTGGGTTTGCTTCTTGTTCAAACTATCTCACAAGGCTGACAGTACAGTTAACAAAGCAATGCAGCAGCGGCATTTAGAGTTAGCCTTTCTTAAAACAAACTCATCTAATAAAATTGGAAAGAGAGAGAGAAAAAAAAAACAATTGAATGATTTCTGTCTGTGTCTTCATTCACAGCAGTATCTCAGGGTTCAGTTGGGTGTAACAGATCTATTTTTAGCATCACCCTAAAAACAGGAAGCTGAAGGCAATTTTTGCTTTGTCCTAAAATAATCAAAAAATAAAAAAAATCTAATTGGGGCAATCATTGTATCTTTTCTGATGCTAAGTGGCCCACTCCTCCCAGCTAAACACCCCACATATACAAATCCTGGAACTGAGTCTCCGAAATACAAGCAAGCAATAAACAATCAGTGGCAGCTCCATACAGCTTTACTCTGAATTATGATTCCTGAGAATGACATCCCCACATTAGAAATGTGCATGTTGAAATACAAAGGAAAGGTCTTATCGGGACAAATCAGCATTAATGACAACTTCAAAATCTCTGCCACTTTGTCTGCTTTCCTGGCAGGTTTTTGGCCCGGCACTTTTTTCTTTGTGGTGCGGTGCTGCAGTAGAGCCAGAAAAAGAAGCCCTTCTTGGTGACATCAGCCTGTATCAGGAGGATTAAAGGGACGGGCCAAATTCAGCTTTCTGAGCTCACTGCAAGGAGAACCAAGTGGATACACATGATCGGCTGGGAAAGAGCCAGCCTTTGCTTTTGACAAAAATAGCTTCCCGAAATGGAAAGAGGACCGGCCACAGGCAGGAATATATGTGTCTTTCGGACTGTGATATTGGCGAGCCTGTGTCCAGCTTTCTGCAAGTTCTCCTTATTAAATAGGATGGATGGGTTTCAGCTCTCAAGGAGATCTGAAACTTGATCTTGTCCTGCCCGGTTCCATTTAAAATCCCCTTAATGCTATCTGAAGAGACTCCTCTTCCAACATCCAACATAAGGGTTGGAAAAACAGAACAGGTAGAACAAGCTCCCAGAGTTGGTGCTTGCAACAGGAGAATCAAACAGGAGAATCTGGCGTCCCACCCACTCCAGGAGGTCTTGCCCAGATCCAGGCCTCCCTTTTATTTCTTGAGAAGAGGAATGGAAATACCTTAATATCCTGGAAGGAGGGGCTGAAAGGGTAAATTGGTTAAAATGCAGGCCCCTGCCCTATTCAGGCTTTCAGTGGAGATATCCTTGTTGAACTGAGTGGAATACTTTTGGAATTGCCTTGCACCGAAAGGCATTGCAATGCTTTACCTGCTAAATAGCCAACTACTTAAGCACAGCATTTTGTGGGATTTTTAAATATGAAAAATAAATAAGATAAATTTTAATGAGCATGTGTAGAACCTGCTTCTGCCTACCTAGCACTTCGAAAGCATGCAAATGCAAATAGATTAATAGGTACCACTTCAGTGGGAAGATAACCGCATTCCTTGAGCATATAGCCACGCAGGCCACATGACCACAGAAAATGTATTTGGACAATGCTGGCTCTCTCAGCCAAGAAGCAGAGATGAGCACTGTGCCTTAGAGTTAGCCTGTGATGATGGAGCACCCACAACTTCTGAAGGCAAGCTATTCCATTGGTTTATTGGTCTCACCATTAGGAATTTTCTAGGTTGCTTCTCCTTGATTAGTTTCCATCCATTGTTTCTTATCTTGCCTTTTGGTGCTTGGAAAATAGTGTGACCCCCCTCGTCCTTGTAGGACCTTCTCAAATATTGGAACCCTGCTGTCTTATCTCCATTAGTCCTTCTTTTTGTTAGAACTCAAATCTTGTAACCATTCTTCATATGTTTTAGCCTTCAGTCCCCTAATCATTCTTGTTGTTTTTCTTTGAACTCTTTCCAGAATCTTGATCTTTTATATATATATATTGTGGTGATCAGAACTGGATGCAATATTCTAAATGTAATATTTATTATGGCTTTCTAAAGCAGTACTAGAACTTAATTTGTTCTTGATTCTATTCCTCTATTAATGCAGCCTAGGATTGCATTGGCTTTATTGGCTGCCACCACACACTGTTGGCTCTTCTTTAAGTGATTGACCATTAGGACTCCAAGATCCCTCTCACAGTTACTAGTATTAAACCAAGTTTCATCTACTCTATACCTATGTAGTTGTTTCTTGCCAAAGTGTAAAACCTTACCTTTATCTATGTTGAATTCCATTTTGTTAGATAGGGTCAAGTGTTTAAGTCTGTCTTTGGCTCTTGAGCTTTGGATCAGTGCTAAAGGTAAACACAGGGTACAAAAACCTGATTTGTTTGCCATTGAAGAAACCATGTTTGGTTGGCTTCACAAGCCATAGCCATGTTTTTCAAATTACAGGTAGTCCTTGATTAACTACCACAATTGAGCTCAAAATTTTTGTTGCTAAGCAAGAAAGCTGTTATGTTTTGCCCCATTTTATGACATTTCTTGCTACAGTTGTTAAGTGGATCACTGTAGTTATTAAATTAGTGATATGGTTGCTAAGTGAATTTGGCTTTCCCAATGATTTTGCTGATCGAAAGGTCACAAAAAAAATCACATGATCATATTGCAACCATCATAAATATGAATCAGCGTCTGAATTTTGATCACGGGGATGCTTCAATTGTCAAATATGAAAAATTAGTATATTAGTATAATAAGTATGAAAAATTGTTATAAGTCACTTTTTTCAGTGATGTTGTAACTTTGAATGGTCACTAAATGAACTGTTGTCAATTGAGGATTACCTGTACACAGATTGGCTTTAGAGCCAAAATCTGACAAGACACAGAATAGTTTAGCGTGATATGTGGAGCCATATTTTGAAGAAGTGCAGTGTTCTGAATCTCAGTGACCCATTATGTTACTACAGTGATTGCTTTTCATGAGGTAGAAAAACCTTACCTGAACATACACACTGGAAGTTTATCCAAACCCTTTGCTTTCTGCTAGAAAGAAAAACATATTGTCGTTTTAAAACAAAGAGGAAAAATTGCTGGATGACAGGCTGGAAAGTCTGGGTTTTACAATCCCTGTGCCCCTGAGCAATTCCAATTCTGCCTGGAATTTCCAGGAAAGCAAATTGCAAGGCCAGCAAAAGCTGAATCAAAATAGCAACAGTCCTATGTTCAGGTTGAAGGGACTGTTAGCGGGACAGGCAGAGTTAAATGCCTGGTTAGCATTGTGCTAAAGTTATTCTTTTTTATTTTCCATGTGCGAGTTAAGATCTTTAATTGTGTTTGATGTTTACTGTCTCCATGCAAGCTCAGTCATTGTACGTTATCATACCTTTGAAGCGTCTTTGGATCTTGGAGTGACGGACTCATCTCACCTGGTGTTCTGCCTCAAGCTTATATTTTCTTTTATAGCCTTTTATGGGAGATACTTTTAAGTTGCTGGTTGTGTTTTAGGCAGCATTTAAAAAAAAAACCTCCCACTATTGACTGTTTCTATGTGTCACTACTTAATATTTAAAAGAAAATATTTATATTATGACATTTTGTTTTTGAAGTAAATCCTGCTTTTAATTATACATTGGGATATTAATTTAACTCCTATTGGCATGCTGGTTTTCCTCATTCACATACATGAAAGCCATAAAAGCCCAAAAGGTGGTGCTACAGAATTCATTTCATTTTTATCAATTCATGCAAAAAAAAAAAAACAACCCCCCACACACACTTCTCTTAGCTAGTAAAGATATGGGATGTGTGGGTCTTACCTCTCTCACACACACCAGGATTAAGTGGGTGGGTGCAAAGAGAAAGGTATTCCTCACAGGTAGTGACAACAGGAGCTACCAAGCAGGTTAACCTGGAGGATTTCTGTAAGGGAAGCCTGAAACCTTCCACTTTGTAATGGTAAGTGGGAATGACCTTGGGATGGGGGAGGAAGAGAGATGCTACTGAGAATGATCAGATAAGAGAGGCTGCATATTGGGCAGAAAAAGAGACTCAGAGAAGAGCCTCCCTAACTTCTCAAGCTATAAGAGATTGTGGGAGATTTGTACTATCAAACTTGCAAGACTGTGTTAATATAGACTTATAATAAAGTAGAAGACTTCATCTGTTTCTGTATTGTAACAGAATCTGAAGAGACCTTGGAGATCTTCTACTGGTAGTCCAACCTCCTGCTCAGGAAGGAAGTCCTATACCATTTCAGACAAATGGTTGTCCAAGTTCTTAAAATTGTCCAGTGTTCGAGCATTCACAACTTCTGGAAGCAAGTTGTTCCACTGATTAATTGTTCTAACTGTCAGGTTCTTCTTAGTTCTAGGTTGCTTCTCTCCTTGATTAGTTTCCATCCATTGCTTCTTGTCTTGCCTTCAGGTGCTTTGGACAATAGGTTGACACCCTCTTCTTTGTGGCAGCCCTTAGATATTGGAACACTGCTATTATGTTGCCCTTAGTCTTGATACCTATCTGATCTAAGAAGACGGACACACTTTCACTCTGAAGTCTTTGCCACAAATGATGGTAGAGATGAAACATCTGGCTTTCATACAGGATATTTCTGTTCGTGACTAAAACACACAGTCAACCTTTCTTTCTTTCT
>JAEANM010024812.1:0-11075 GCA_017656035.1 Myanophis thanlyinensis | reverse complement strand
AAAACCCACCCAGACGCCCCGGACAGGACGTAAAAAGAGGACATGTCCGGGCAAAAGAGGACGGTTGGTCACCCTAAAATAATGCAATTGGATTAAAACTTTTAAAATACAGGAAGATTGCAGTTAGTGTGAGTTCAAATAATATGATATGTGGTTTGGTGCAAATTAACACCAGGTTGTGTTTAATGTGACCACATTAACTTGAAGCTATTGCTTGTGCAGTTGAGACTTACACATGTGCATTTGCAGTTGGGGTTTTAGGCATTGTTAATCTTTGTGTGTACAAAATGGAGAAAAGGAAGATTCTGCCAGAAGAAAACAGTACAAGTTTAAAAAAAGAAGAGGCTTGGAGCAAAAATTTGACATAACTGAAGACATGAATCTGGTAGTAGCAACACTAAAATAGAATATATTGAAACACTTATATAATTTTTTTTTAATTTTTATTTTGCTTTCTGTAACTTTGTCTGTGATTTTGTTAACCATCAATTTTAATCAAAAGTACATTCTTTTTATTCTTTATTATAATATTTAAAATTCTTCACTGCGTATTTCCATCAAGCTGGAACTAATTTCCACATTTTCCATAGACATACCACTTTGGATAGTGCAAATTCAAATAGCGTGATCATTTTTGGAACTCATTAACTGCACTAATTGAGACCTGTTTATAATCATTATCAAATTCGAACCAAAAAGTTCTGAATAAAGGGGAAGGACAACCAAAAGAGTGGTGTCTGAATACAATTCCAAAGCAAGAACGTGCCAGAGGGTAAAGAGTAAAGGAGATGACTGTGACAGAAATATGCAAGAGCTGTTATTTACACAAAAAGAGGCTGAAACTTTCTCTATGTCCTGGAAAGCAAGATGATCTTTAATGTGGCTCAGGTAAAACTCCTTGCTGATTCACTGGGCACAATCAGACTTGTAAGATACTGCTGCATTGTGCTGGGAAATAATTGGCAACCAATTACAAGATTTCCTACACAGGTACAGTGAGGTTTTGGTATACGGTGTTTATTAGTGCCCTGTGTGCTGTATTTTGCACTAAATTTTCGAGACACTCTTGAAGGCATTGCAGGTGTCAAATGATTAATGGCTTATTCCCTGTAACATTGGAGTGACCTTTAATCAACCTAACAAGGAAACCTGCCCAAAGCGAGTTTTTAGAGCACACTCTGATGCACAAATAAATAGGCTAATTAAATATTATTATGTTATTATAGACATGTAACTTTTGTGGAAATAAATAAAGTACTGCATATTGGCTCTTCCTACCTGTTCCTTCCTGGAATATCTTGTATGGGTCAAGCACTTTGTGGGAATATGTTTGACATATTAATGTAACCCCTGATACTGTCCACAATAACTATTCTTCATGCTTCAAAGAGTCCATCATTGTTCCTGTCCCCAAGAAACACCATCCTGCATCCCTCAATGACTATCGCCCTGTAGCCCTAACCTCAATAGTTATGAAGTGCTTCCAGTGACTGGTCAGAGATCTCATTATCTCTACACTACCGGACACACTGGACCCCTTACAGCTTGCGTATCAGCAAAATCGCTCGATCGACGACGCCATCTCTCACCTCCTCCACACATCATTCACCCACTTAGATACCGGAAAGGGGAACTATGTTAAATTGCTCTTTGTGGACTACGGCTCAGCATTTAACACCATAATCCCCTCCACCCTCAACACCAAGCTGGAGCACCTGAGACTCAGCCCACCTCTATGCCGTTGGATCTCCAATTTCCTGACCGGAAGACCATAGGCAGTGAGGTTGGGTGGACAAGTCTCAGCCTCACTCACCCTCAGCATCGGAGCTCCCCAAGGTTGTGTTCTGAGTCCTCTGTACTCATTATACACCCATGACTGTACAGCCACTACTGACTCCACCATCATCATCAAGTTTGCTGATGACACTCTTGTGGTGGGACTGATCTCTGAAAACAATGAGATGGCCTGAAAGAGATTGAGAACCTGGAGAACTTGTGCCAGAAGAACAACCTCCACCTTGATGTCAGCAAAACAAAGGAGTTGATAGTGGACTTCAGCACAAAAAAGAAAAGGAACTATCAGACCCCTATCATCAATGGGACCCCAGTAGAGAGTGGACAGCTTCAAATATCTCAGTGTCCAGATCACGCAGAACCTGTCATAGTCCTGCCATATCAACACCACAGTGAAAAAGACTTGGCAGCGTCTCTACCACCTCAGATACCTGAGAGACTTCAAATTACCCCCCAAAGTACTCAGGAATTTCTACTCCTGCATCATAGAGAGCATCCTGACAGGAAACATCACAACCTGGTTTGGGAACAGCACCACACAGAACAGACGAGCCCTATAGAGGGTGGTGCACTCAGCTGAGTGTATCATCTGCACCAAAGTCTCTGAACTGCATGCCATCTACAACAAGCAATGCCTGTCCACATCCAGGAAGATAGTGAAAGACCACAGCCATCCCAACAATGAACTGTTCTCCATGATGAGGTCAGGAAAGCGCTGCCGCTCCCTGAAAGCCAAAACAGAAAGACTGAAAAGAAGCTTCTTCCCACAAGCAGTTCGATCTCTAAACCACTGCACATGAATGGACCTTGTAGCCATAACGGACATTGTATTTTGTCATTGTATTAGTCATTGTATATTGTATTTTGTATTATATCTGACATTATTATCCCTTAACCCTTATTCCCTCTCCTCTCTATCCAACCTACTCTCCATACTTTATACAGTCTACTCTCCTTGCTTTCCCAATATCCTAAGGTCAAGAGCAGTTGCCTAAGCATTTCACTACACACTATACTGTGTATGTGACAAAATAAAATTTGAATTTGATTGGATTGGATTTGATTCTAGGGATATTTCCCCATCTCTACTGGTTAGTTGTCCTGTGAAGTCTTTGGTGCATTCTGAGTTTGATTGTTGCTTGCAGATGTTTCATTACCTGACTAGGTGATATCAGTGCTAATGAATGTGGAATTTGCTCCCTGTTTATATATGCAGTAGCTTGCCTGCCAGCATTGGTAGGGGTGTGATTTTCTCATTGGTAGTTTTTACACACTATTCATTTATACACCATTCAAACGAGACCATAAAAATCCTAAGAAGGAAATAAAGAGAGCAGAGCATTTCCTCCCCAGCAGCCTGCACCCAGATAAGCAGGGATTAACACCAGGCAAATAATCATGCAAAAAGAGGACCCTAATCAAGGAACTACTAAGAAGAACCTTTGCCCCTCACTCTCCCAATACTGTACTGTATATAAATAGGCAGAAAACCTAACACTCACTAGCATTAATAATTTTATCTAATTGAGTACTGAAATGTCTGCAAGCAAACAACCAAGCTCAGAGAGTTCCAAGGACTCCACAGTTTCACCTTGAACTACATATATTCTCTTCTATTTGTCCAGTGTTAGGTCAAATTAATATTTCTGAGTTCATGAGATTTTTTTTATAGCTTTGGAGTATTTCCTCTTCTCTGGCTGGTGCTTACTTTATTCAAAATAACTGGTATGCATACGTGTCCAGATATCATCTCTTGACAAGGTTAAATTGAAGGAAGCAAATGGTATAGTTCACATAACATGTTTTCTCAATATGACTAAACAAAGTAATCTTTAATTTCCAATAGGTTAATCTCCTGGGAAAGAATTTCTTTTACATAATCCGCCCCCACAACCCACAGTGAAATCAAATGAAAGGAGGAAACCAGGATAATACTTCTGCTGGTTAGCTTTTTTTCATTCAAGGTTTCAGGGATATCCCTTTTGTTTCTTCACAACAATTACATTTGTATGGTAAATTAGAATATAACCTCTTTTTATAAACTGTATTTCCAGTTAAAGTAAACATGGATGACACTGGCAATAGGATTTTGTCAATTTGCCTAGACTTATGTTTTAATATTTTTTGACAGACTAAGTGTGAACTTTTGATTTCAAATTAAGCATAGAACATCTAAAAGATCTTTATTTTAAAATCTAATGTACACATGAAAGGATGTAAATTCTGATTCTTGCAACACTGACATGTGGTGGCAACACAGAAAATTTTTCTATGCATGAAAAAGTGAGGATGAGCAGCTGCTGATTTCAGCTCCAAGCATCTTAGTTATTTCCCTCCCAATGTCTCTTTTTAGCTGCCAGTTTTTCTAAAGATGGAAGAATAATTTATTCCTGGAAAGAGGAGAAGGGGGAGACTGACTAATGGTCAGCCCTTATGTTGCCTGTGTTTTTATGTAGGCTCTGGTTTTCTATGCCTATTTGCCTCTGAAAGTCTGAACAGACAGACTTCTACCATAGCATAAAAAGTACCACATTCAGTTTTGGCAATTGGGGCACTGTACTATTCAGGATATTTTTTCCATAGATCAGGACTCCAAGTGGCTCACCAAAAGTGATAGTAAAATCTTATGTGTATTACAACCATTATTGGGCTGTAACTCTGATCTAACATCTGAAGGTAAAGTTATAGCCTTTGGCTTTAAATTGATGATGCCTTCTGATGCAAATCAGTACAATGGAGTTCCTGCATAAAAGAGGAGAGAAATACAGTATTTTGATAGATACATTTGCACATGAAGGTGATTGGGGCAAGAGTGGAGGATGCCGAGGACAGAGTTGGGTGGAGGCAGTTGATTCGCTGTGGCAACCCCTAATGGGAACAGCCAAAAGAAGAAGTTTGCACGCTGAAAAAAAGTTGTTTATTATTCTCAGTCCTTTGTTTCTTTCTCTTCTGAGTTTCATGGCCTACTGAGTCTTCATGGCCTACTGAGCACTTCTGGCTGTTTTATTCCCTTCAGTGAACTTTGAAACAAAAAGAAGAAACAAAGAAAGTAGCCACAAGTCTTAAAAGAAATAATAGATTGTACCTACTGGCTGTCACAAATATAAACACAAAGAGTACACTAAGAATCTTTAATTGTGTAATCATTACATTGAGTATATGTAATGGTATTACCAACCTCTTTTCCAGTTTGGGATCCAAGGGGGACTTTGGCAATGGATATATCATTGTTAAAGAAATAATAATGGAACATTCCAAAGAATGTGTGTGCCTCTGGTTCATCCACAAATATGCAATATGACACTGTGTAGATGTGAATAACCTGAAAAGGATCAGCAACATTTCATTGGTAGTGGACCATGAGAATGAGTGAGAGCTGCAAAAGAGTCTTTCAGAAGATTAAATTTTTTAATAGAGGAGGAAGAAAGTAACTTCTTGTGTCCAGCTGAGCAATATTGACTCATGTCTTGTTTGATCCTAGGTAGCACTGGATATGTTTCAATTTGAGAATATTGCAATAAGGCGAGTCCTGAAGAGCAATGAAGAGCTAGTGAAGCAGTTCAACATCACTACTTTTCCATCTGGCCTCCTCGTGACCAATGATGGTTCTTGCAGAACCATCCCTGGGTGAGATGTTATCATAGTCATAAGAGCCTCTATTTTCTGTTTTATCTAGTACTGTTGCTGAAATGTATAAATTCTCTGTCACCCATGCTCATTATCCTTGAGTTCAAGAATTTAGGTTCCTATGGCAACCCTGAGAATTTCTGTGGGGACTTTTTATCCAGTTCACAATTTATTTTAAATATGTTGCAAAAATTGACTGTCTATTCTTAAATTTTGTTTGATGAGATGGTTTGGACATGTGCAGAGGAGGGATAGTGGTTATATTGGTAGAAGGATGTTGGAGATGGAGCTGCCAGGCAAGAGGTTAAGAGGAAGGCCAAAGAAGAGATATATGGATGTGCTAAAAGAGGACATGAAGTTAATTGGGGTGAGACTAGAGGATGCTGAGGATAGAGTTAGGTGGAAACAGATGATTCGCTGTGGCGATCCCTAACAGGAACAGCTGAAAATAGAAGATTCTTAAATTTTGTTTCATAATTATTTGAGTAAGGAATTTGCAGAATATTTATATTTTTGGGATTCTTGGACCAGTTCCTATGTGAGAGATATTATTTAGAATTTATTTTTAATTTGTTTTATTCTTATTTAGAATGGGAACTTATAAATTTTATAAATGACACAAAAACCTGAGGAAATTGCTAAGATTTTGGAAGATAGATTCAAGAATCAGAAAGATCTTGATGGGCTACAGCAATGGGTCCTATCCAATAAGATGTGGTTCAGTGGCTAGAGAAGTAAAGTCCTGCCTTTAGGCAGGAAAAACCAAATGCATAGCTATAGAATAGGTAGTACCTGGTTCAACAATAGCAATAGAGAGAATGAGGTATCCTAGTAGACCGTTATTTAAGTATGAGCCAGTGATGTGCTGCAGTTGTCTAAAAATAAATGCAGTCCAAGACTGCATGATTAGGGACAGCATCAAGATCATGAGAAGTGATAGTACCGCTCTATACTGCATTAGTGAGGCTATACTTGGAACACTGCATCAAGTTTAAATAGCCACAATAGAAAAAAGATGCTAAGATCCTAGAAATAGCACAGAGAAGAGCAGCAAAGATGATAAGGAGTCTGGAGGTTAAGGGAATTTTGTATGTTTAGTCTAACAAAAAGAAGTATTAGAGGAAATATGACAGTTGTCTTCCAGTATTCGAGGGTCAGTCACAGAGATGAGCAGATTGACTTATTCTCCAAAGTACCTGAGGGTAGGATAAGAAGCAATGGGTGGAAGCTTTTAAAGAGATGTCATACCTGGAACTAAGGAGACATTGCCTGATAGTGAGAGCAATAGAGTAGCTTGCCTCCTGGAGTTGTGGATGCTGGAAGTTTTCAAGAAAAGATTGGACATCCATTTGCCCAGGATAGTATAAGGAGACCTGACTTGGGCAGGAGGGTCAGACTAGAAGACTTCCTTCCAATCTTATGATTCAGGCATCTGCAGAAAACTGCAACAGGATAGATTTCTACAGACCTTCTGGGATCATTGTAGTAAGAGCCTGTTATCAGCTTGTTATATCCAGATTCATTATAATTTAAACAGCTGCATCGCCAAAACCTGTTTTCAGCCAACTGTGCCTGGGCGTGCAAATATTTATCTGCTACTGGGTTGGGAATGACGGAATCTTCACTGATGGGAGGTTCTTGTTGTGCATAAAGCAAAAACCCTGGATTTTTCTTCTGGGTGTTCCTCAAAAAGAGATCTCCTGAGAAATAAAGAATTTGTGTATGGAGGGTGTGGATATGGGATGTGTCTTGCTAATTGATTGCAAAAGCATTGCAAGTACTATTATCCCAGACAGGCAAGCTGTATTCCTCTCTTGTTGTTGCATCACACACACACACACACACCAAAATTAGAATCCTCTAAAGCAGCAATATCAAACCTGGATTTGTATAGATGTGAGGAACTGTGTCTCCAATTACTATGATAAATTTTTGACTGTGGTCTTATAGTTTAATCTAAGTCTCCCCCAAACTAGGCTTGAACAATGTGTGTGCCACATGTGACCCCACTCATTTGTGGTAAATGCCTGTATCCTTTAATATCATGACATCAGACCTAGTAAATATTGGATTTATGCCATCTGATCTACACAGTTTTGTTGTCTTGTACATTCCTTCTTCTTCTTAATGATTTATATACACTGACTTTTTTGTGGTTAGCTGCACATGTTAGGAGATTTCCTCTGAAGATAACATTTCATAATCCAATAGTATTTGTACTCGCTATCTAAAATAAACAATTGTCACACTGCTGCAGTGTAATATGTCAACACAAGTAAATTATTAATTCATTGTGAATCTTGTTCAGAAGAAAGGTGATTCCCTAGTTATGGAGCATTCATTTTGAGCTACTATTTCTTGGCATAGTAGCTTAGAAGCTGAATTTTGAGGCACAACTTAATAGATATCAGAATTGTACCTTTTGATATACCCAGCAACTGTAAATTAAATAAAGTTGAACAACTGAAATCTGTACGAGAGGAATTTGATTAGATTAGATCATTAGATTCCTCTCTCAAGAGAGAATGTGATATTAATATAAGGCTTTTTAGATCTCATTGTAGTTTGTTGCATTCCATTCATCAGGAGGCCAATAGCTTTTAATTAGCATCTACAAAATCGCAGCACATAGAAAGACATAACATAATTGGCTCAACTTGTAAGTGTCCCAGCTGGTCATGAAGCACCAATTGTCTTATTCCAAGTGGGCCAATGGAAGGAATGGGAAGTGGGCCATTCTCTTTTCCATATTCTTGCTTATTTTTTCTTCTGGATTTAAGTTGCAATGATTAAATACTTAGAGCTTCTTTCCAGATTTCCCCATAACTTTGAAAACTCTGAGAACATGACACAGCTGGGAAGGCCTCCACTGACTATTGCAATGAACAAGAACATTTATGTCAACAAAAGGTGCGCGGTTTGGTTTTTAGACCCAGGCTTTTAGGGGCTCAGGAATTAGAATTAAATCCTTCAACTTCACGCAGTAGCAAATCCATAGTTTGTGCAGGTCTTTCAGATATGGAAATAGCTGTGAACATAGGACATTGCTGCTTTCATTACTGCAACCTGTGCCCCTTTTAGATATAAGTGCAATGAGGAGATCTGTGGGGAATAGGGGCAGGGTCACTTATGACAGCATGACCTCTCTCCTTGCTCCCCTTTAGATGCTGCCAATTATGGTTTCATAGGGCAATGACTCTTTTGTTATTCAGGAAGGTAATTCCACGTTGAACCCAGTAGAATTAGTGACTGAAAATTACTCATGCTTATATCACTGTAACTAAGCTATCCTAGTCCATCAGTATATGTATGTAGCTGGTGTAAACACTCTTTGGCATTAAGGTGGGCCTCTCCAGGCCATGTACCTGATGCTTCAGAGGGATTTCAGCTCTATTCACAATTATCCATTTCCTTGATTTAGAAACCATTTACTGGTACTACCTTAATTTCACCAGGATTCAGGCACAGTGTACAGTATTGATCCCCTTCTAGTCTATTATTGCTACTGAGCAATAAGCCTTTTCACATTCTTTATCCTGTCTTCCAATGCTTTATGTAGGTACAGTATTAGATAGCACCAAAGACCTTGTGTTTTTCTCTGGCAAAATTCTTAAGGAACTGAAAAATATTCATCCAGTACTACCTTTTGTGTTCAACCTTGCAACTTGTGATACTCTGCCTAGTTTGCAGAAGGGAAGTTTTATTTCACATTATTTGGAAACAAAGATAATTGAGTGTGGTCTTCTAAAAACCTGGCAAGTGATCAGCTGTCTTCTGACCTACCAGCTCACATCCACCCAGCTGCTCGTCTCCTCCATATGCATTTCTAATTGCAGAAAAGTTCATTAGAAGCCAGACAATGGCTGGTTCTGAGATGCTGACAGAGAACAATGGAACTTGTGCTTGGACCCTCTGGTGAATTCCTGCTATTGAATAGTACATTAAACAAGAAGCAGATGGTCTCCCTCCTCCCCCTCCCCTACATCGCTCTTAGCAGATGATTGATGTCCACCTGGCAGTGAAGGCATTAGTGTGATGGGCAAAGGGGCATGTTGGCACTGCTGATTTCCTTAGCAAGAGGTTTACAGATGCGACGGCACTACTCACTCCTGGAGCAGAGGGGAATAATTGGTGCATGGGAAATCTGTATGCTTTCTTCTGCAGTGAACTAACTGGAGTGAGGTAGCTGGCCTAAAGGCGGTCATCTTGCTTCTTTCCTGCCAGCTTCACCCAACAGGAGAACCATTGTTTTTCTTGCTGCAGAACTGGCAGTGAAGAGAATTATTTCTGATGATGCCGACTCTTGGCCATCTGCTCACAGAGTGCATCAGGCCGAGAAAACAGAGTACAAAGTGACTGTTCCTGGTTATGCTTCCCGGAAGAATTTTTTATTTTTATTTTTTTGCTGGTACCACTACTTGCTGCACTGGCAAGCAGCTTTCTCTTAGGTTGGTGCTGCTTTGGGGTGTGAGGGAAATTGGTTTTGTCCAGCAAGGTTATTCAGAATTCTCTTATATCTTAAGCCACCTGGTTTATAGATAAAGGGGTGGCTGAGATTAGACTTGTCCACATACACACACACACACGGAGGAAGGAGAGGGAGAGAGAGATCTAGAAGAATGGAAAAGAAACCCATGGACCCATTTGGGCTATAGAAGTCAGTCAGTAATAATATTCACAATCTTTGCTGACATCTCTTTCTTTAAATTCACCTGATGAGATTTTAATGGTGCCCAGTTATAAGTCAATATCAACCCACCAAATCTGAAGCTCAAGAACACTATCTGTATTTCTCAGATATTTGTTAGGTACAATCCATTTGCTGAACATGTTGGGGGAAATAGGCTGTTTCTGTAAACTGCTTAGAGAGGGCTGCAGAGCACTGTGAAGTAGTATATAAGTCTAAGGGCTATTGCTATTAAGAGAAATGAAATGTGGATTATTTCATCTGTAGATGTGATAATATACTGACTAGCTTCATAATTATGTCACAGACATAAGGGGTGCTGTTCTTTAATTTTAACTGTGATGGGGAGGTAGGATCTGGCAATTTACATGAAGGATATTCCCTTTTTTTGTCTTTTAAATTAACTATGTAGCAAAGGCAATAAAGTGAAAATGAATTCTTCTAATTTGGGATGAATCTGCTTGGCTTGCTCTATCCTATTATAGCTTGTTTCCAAGGCCCATTTATTTTAAGTGTTTGCAAATACTGTGTTGCTGTTTTTGCAGAATGATGATTTAATAATAATTTTAATTTACTATTCCATTCATATCTTCAATCATAAGATCTAGAGATAGATTACTCCAATAGTTTGGACCTAATCCAGATCTGAGTTTAACAAACCATATTCAACACCAGAAAAGATTATCAAGACTAGGTTCATTTTCTGCAGTTACATGGTCTCTGGTCTCTGGAAATCAGACTACCAAGTTATTAAATATAGTTATGTATATCAGCTGTAAATGCAGAAAAAGTGTACTGTTTAGGGAGAGCTTATTGGTGTGTTTTTTCTGAAAATTTTAATCAGTTGGAATTAGCATATGGAAGTGATATAGGGAGCAGTTGTGAGGCGAACTATTAAAAATTTAATAAATAATTATAATAATAATAAATAATAAATAATATTATATAATTATATAATATTATATAT
>JAEANM010024811.1:0-11076 GCA_017656035.1 Myanophis thanlyinensis | reverse complement strand
ATTAAATTTGCTGATATTTAAAAATACAATTAAAAGTTAATTAAATTAATTCTAAAATTTAACCAAAGATTAAAATATGTCTTCAATTCATGTCTTGTATCAGACATGAACTGGAGGAAGTTTGAAACTTACAGTACTTAACATGCATGCAATTGTTAGTGTTCAGAAAGGCAATCTTGCACATTTTTGTTCAATCTAACAATCAAATTTAACAAGCATTTTACTTACCTTAGAATATATAATATAGGAAAGAAAGGCCTTTGCTCCCTTAGCCAGAAAATAAAAGCATGCAGTCTAGATGATTCAGCTGTGTTCAATTCTGGAAGATGTGTCTGTTAAAAACGAACAAAATGGGAGTAATTATGGAGCAAAAAATATTATAAAATATATTCTGTATACTGAGCAGTTTACACATCATGGACTGATTTTAACTTCAGTAAGCTACTCCTGCAAAGTATACGTTTTTGTCTCAGAACACAACAAAGTAAATCTTTTTTCAGGTGTTTTTTGTGAGACAGCACTGGAAGAACACTTAAGCAAATTTAACATAAAGTAGTTCTCGACTGGTCGAGGGGAATTTAATGGCAGGTTCTTGCAGTTCTGACTGTTAAACTCCCACAGACAGAGGACCACAATTTATGACATTCCCTGCTGGTTTCCCACAAATAAAATTAATAGGGA
This sequence comes from Myanophis thanlyinensis, assembly GCA_017656035.1. NCBI lineage: Eukaryota > Metazoa > Chordata > Lepidosauria > Squamata > Homalopsidae > Myanophis > Myanophis thanlyinensis. The sequence continues at coordinate 10,395 of JAEANM010024811.1, read as the reverse complement.
AGTCAGAAGTCACAGTCAGGCAAGGTCTTCGACAGCATCTCGGACTGCCAGAATTGCCATTGCTAGAAGTGAGATGGTCACAAGGTGTCACATTTTATAGCTATTGCTTAGCCACAGTAATTATAGTCCCGATTGCTGTCATAAACTGAGATCTACCTGCATAGAAACCTTAATGTATTACATTAAGTGGGAAAGGAATATTAATTAAAGCAAAAAAGTCTGTTCATTCTGAATGTGATATTATACATAAACAAAATGAAAATGGAATTTCAGGTATTTTTATGTACGTAATATGGCAAATGGGATGTTATAGACAGAAGCATATAGTGAACAAACTGTTTCTTTAATAACATTTTTGGAAAATTGACTTTAGTTCTTCTAAGATGCAAACTCAAGCATTCATAAGGATATCTAAAAGCCAGACTCACAAAAGCTCTCAGTAGATCTATTTCAATAAACACTTCAGTTTGCACACCTGGTACTTTGTTGGCACGTCTTAATCCTTTTGGGTAGTTCTAAGGAGCCACATTACCTCAAGGAATAGGTAACATGATTCTGACTGATACTTTATCTTAAATGTCTTGAGTCAAGTTCAGGTCTTGGCAACTATATTCCTGTTGTTTTCTTAATAGCAATATAGTATGGAAATGGCTTGTTCTTCCCTTTTGACTTTTTTTTTTAACTTTGCCTACTATACAATCTATTCTTAGGATTTCATGGTGATCTCCCATCCAGGTACATACTGGATCTGACCTTATTTAGCATTTTCAAAACCAGGTTGACTAATGCTGCCATCTGCTTTAAAGGTATTGTCCTACAACTCTGTAAATCTTTAGCCATTATCATATTGGCTGGGCTTGATGAAAGTTGTAATCTAAAGCTATGAAGGACTCAGGCTGTTTATCCTTGCTTACTGTGTTACGTTCTTACCATATTGTGTGGTATTGATGCATAGTTTGGGGCTCCAAGTACTTGGCTTATAAAGTTCTGTCCACAATTCTTTCCAACCCATAAGAACATGACCTGTATATTCAAACACAGGGATTAGTAAATAATATATGAATTAAACCTTTACCTCAAACCAGCCTAATAAAGTATTGCTATGAAGGTTTATTTATGGAAAATGAGATACTTCCTGCTGCTCTTAGTATATATAAAATCCTACTTACAGAGCCAGCATCCATAAGAAAAGCACCATCCCGGTTTAGCTTCTCTACAGACAGCTGAAGAATGGGTGGCTGAGGTACTGTTCTGTCACCAATGTTGAGGGCTCCCTAAATAGATAAAGTAATTTCTAATAGGCAAATAAAACAGATGATCTTATGTATTATAAACATGGGCTGCCATATCCTGACCAATATCAAGTCTAAAACATACATCATTATCATATATCTACTACATTAAAAAAAATTCCAACCCTATTTTTAAAACAATTGTTAATATTTCCAGATATAGTGGCTTGCAAATAACACACAATTTCTGTTCCTTGCACTATGAAAGGTATTTACATTTGCAGGAACTAATTGTAGTTGTTCTTGAAAGAAACTTAAATTTAACAATGTTTTGTTTGCATATAGTATTATTCCATTTGTTGAAATACAGGAATGTGTACCATTTAAATTCAGTTTTTTCATATCGATTTGTAATATCAGATATTCTACTTGCATATATTTGATTTTAATGTCCTTTGCAATTTACCCATTGTAATTTAATATCTCTATTCATTTAAACACACACTAAAATACTGATTTTTATGACTGATTTGTATATCCAGCACAAAATACGACAACTACATACAAAAACAGAAACAAGTGGTACATGCCACAACCCCTTCCCCCCATTTTCCTTTCCCTCCCTTAATTTCCTGTTTTCTTTTTTTCTTTGTATTTTATATAATAAAAATAAAAATAATAAAGAAATAAAATTTCTGGTACGTGCTATATGACATATACACATGCCAACTATAATCCGATTCATAAATGTCACAATTTATACTATATCTTAAAAGCTAACTGTTGTATTTATATCTACTCTCAAAGTCTGCATAATTGCTACCTTCACCTATCATGTCAAATATTGGTCCCTATTTGCAATGTTCTGGAACCTGGATTGTCAATATTCACATAAGTAAATCATCTTCAAGACTTAGATAGGGAAAAGCTTTCCTTTTTCCAAACTTCTAAGACTTGAGATCTGGAGAAAGGAACACAGAATATTGCAGAAAATGGCTCCCTGAATCTGAAAAGCATGGATACACACGCCTCTATTATAAAATATGCACAAAAATAAAATGTTTTAGTATAATTTTGTATAGTATCTGAGATTAGGAAGATACATCCAATGATTTCCAGACAAATTTAGATGAAGAACTTACCTCATCTGTGAGATTGTCAATTCTATACAGATTGGGATGCATAATAAGCATGAGGTACACTAATGGCTGGCTTTTCACTTGACACATTGTAAAGATGCGTTCATCTAAACGTGTATTTGTTTTACTTTGGAATGCTTTCTGTAAGCAAAACAAAAACAAGATAACTTAGTTATGCACATGTCAAGACTATCAATTTCAATCATACTTTTTTTACTTCATGCATACAGGAAGTTTGGAAACGTATTCTATTGAGAATAGTTTTTCTAAATTTGTTACTCCATATAAATATCTGGAAAAAATAATTAACTATGACACTATAAATGGTCACCATTAATTTTAACAAAATTTACTTAGCCAACTTCTATTTCTAAGGCAATTTCTGTTTTTATTTTTACCTGTTTTAAGAGAGCCAGGATAAACAATGGAAACAGACGCAATGATGCAGGAGCCATAAGACCTGGTTGCTGAATGGTTAGGACAGATGAGCGATATGCAGAAAGAGAATCTATTACAGCATTCACCAATGCATCCTGAGCATCACTCAAACTAGCAGAAATTGACCGATCAACAGCTGAAAAAGAACAGAACATAATCCACTTGATTGTCCAGAAAGACAATGGCAATAAAAAGTATTAACAATGGATATTAAAGACTCACTCACTTAATCTCTCACACATACAGATATCCAACTTACCAAAAGGAATACAAAGCAACACAACATGGTATCTATAGCTCTTTATGCTATGGCACAGTTGCCAAGCTTTTTAGATATATTTTGTAAGGCACCTTTATGCATTCTAGAACAATCTCAACCAAAACATTCATTACCACCATTCTTTAAACTTTGTACAATGATAGTATCAATGAATCAAAAAATTATTGTGCAATTCAATCCAATAATTCAGCACATACCCATATTGGCTAAAAGGCCTGTAATAGCTTGTACATCAGCTCCTAAATAAACATCATTCAATTGGCTTGCAACTGGTAAACACAGTGTGTGGACACGTATTCTTCTTTCACCTGGTAAAAAAAGTAGCTTTTAATAGCATTTAAAATAAATCCAGGACATGCTTCAAAAACTATGATAAATTAATTCTATTACGGACACGGGGTGAAGTGCGTTACTCCAAGTCATTCATCTTACAAATTTAAACAGAGGCTGCTGTCTTCTAACCAAATTTATGTAAAAGACATTTTACTTCCAGCTTTTTTTTTTCAAACCCAAAGTACCATTTAACAGTGAAAGTCATGAGTATCTGCCAATAACCTATAAAGTTCTTAATCATGAAAACAGCAAGAGTCTAAAAGACTTTAATAACAACCGTTTCCTCTTATTAAAAGCATGGAGGTTATGACCTTGAAATGTGTACCAGATGCCACAGGCTGCTTACCTTTACTAGATGTATACAGGAGGGCTGACTGAAAACAGACGACCTGCATATCTGTCAAGCTCTCCTCTACTGACATTTGGACAGCATATCCTGCATCAGGATTCACATTCGGCAGAGACAATAGATCAGTTGACCTTACAAAGAAGTTGCCATGGAAGGTGTGAATTGAAAGGCCTGTGAAAAGAATTATAATGTTTAAAACATTATAATGAAGTTTAAAATTACTAGTATTCACTCTTCATTTTCAACAGATTAGGTTTAAGCACTGTCACTAAGTACTTCTATAAAGTGTCATGCACAATTAAAAACATCAAAACAGAAACAATACGTGGGAAATGAAATTTCTGTATGGCAAACACACTCCGTTGTCATAAAGCTTTAGTAGTAGTATTCTCAATGTAGTGAGCAACAATATTTCTTTGTGTATGCAGAGAGAATTTTACCACATAAAAAGGGCAATCTAAATGCAGCCAGTTTCTCTTGAACTGCTTAAGTTGATTAAAATATTCTTAAATAAGTTATGCAAATATACTACTACCATTATCATTATAAGTCTGTTATGTTTTCAATAACTGAACTGAACAGAAATTAAAATACATACTTTTTTTTAACAATAAAGAAGAAATGTAGACTTAAGGCTATGTTATTTTGAATCAGGAAAACATTTGAAAACTGGTTAAAATAAGCTTAAGTTTAGAAAAACCACCTCATTCATAAATACAAAAGCAAGCCCATTCATGTGTGCAGTTCATTTTGCATTACCTGTTGATTCAAGATGCCTCTTCCCCACCCCCCACCCCAAAAAAACTATCCTTTTTCCAAAAAAGAACATCCAAGGCATAAATTTACCTTTGGATTTACACTGCATTCCTTAAAAATCTTCCTAGCAGTACCCATCTGCTATGATAGGCAGACCAGATTCTCCAATGACCTGAGCCATTTTTTTTAACCATATAGCAAGCTCTAGGAAAAAGGGGGAGGGGGGTAGAGCTGCTTCCACTGTAACCATCCAATATATAAGACCTTGCCCCTGGGGAACAGGATGCCATGTTCCCATGAACTTTGAGATCAACTATCTCAGATAATTTACACATGTAGAAATAGCTTTCACTGATTATACAACAGGTTTATAATATTTTATTACAACTCTTTCATAAAAAACTCATACGTTAAGACTGTAAAGAAAGAATAGTAACTTAAGCAATGCTGAGTATCAAACCTCATTTGTCAGAATTCCAAATTCGGGCTACTTAGAATTTCAAATTTTTACATACACTTATTTAAGCAGTTATGATAATGCTTTGATTAACACTGGCATACTAAGTGTCTGACCTTTGGTACATCTTATCCTCATGACAGCTTCAAAGCCAATCTTCCTAGTTAAATATCGCTTTAGTTCTTTCTGTAGTTTCTCTACCAGAAGAGGATTGTGTTGATGATGGTAAGCTTGATAATAATAGACACTACCAGCAGAATACCTTGATATACATCCTAAAAAAACGCAAATTTATTTCATTTTTGGACTTAAAGTAACATAATATAAAAAGTAAATATTTTACAGTAAGAAAAAGAAACATGCAAATTTTTTCAAGCACTAGGCTCACTACTGAAGTAGAATACATTTCTTACCTAACGAACAGATTTTTAAAAACAATGAACTGGAAATAGCACCAAGTACAATCGTTTGATTGTAATGTTTTAGTTTTTACAATTTAAAAATTATAAATTGTAAAAACAAAGTTTATTACTCCGTTTTATAGCAACACATGAGAAGAGAGTTGTATACCTTTATTAACCAAGTAGGAAAGAAAACAAACCAGTAGAACAGGGCTTCTCATGCATATATGTAAAGTTTTATGCAACAGTTTCAATAAAGAATGACCATGTTTTATTCTAATCACCCCTGCGCAATCTACATCTTTCAACAAAACGTTCCTGAATGACGAGCAAAAGAATGTCTTACCTAATGAAGCCAAGTCAGAGTACTGCCCACTAAGGAGAAACAAGTCAACTGCAACCTGCTGTCCTGAGCAATCCAAGGCCAATTTTTTATAGAAGTCAGTAGATGGTGTCAGAGGAACATCCTGGTAAAAGGCAAAATATACACTTGAAGGTGTGTTTCACTCCTGTTCATGCCACCAACAAAGCAATATTTATTAAAGCACTGAAGCAGCTGCATCCTGCCAAAGGTTTACCACAGCCTTTTTGTGCTAAATTGCCTCCGTATGCTTGGGTACACACTGAAAATGATTTCACCAGGAATGCTGGGTAAAGGGAAGTTGCAGCTGTGTGGATGGTTAAAAAGTGCCTTACTTTAGGGACAGCATTGTTCAAATGATTTACACTGGCTATTTCTCAATATAAAAAAAAATGCTGCTAATGTTCAAACTAACACAAGGATTTTGTTACAAAAATGGATTGAGTCTAGGTTTTCTAGCAGTCAATCAAAACTGAAAATGGCCATTAGGTTCAATGGCCTGTTCAGTATAGCAAATGAAATTAAATCATCTATAACAGCCCATACTTATATTCATCCTGTAGCTACGTTCAAGAATTAGTTTGGTGTAGTGGTTAAGATATCAAGAACCCAGGAGACTGTGAGAGTTTTAGTCCCTCCTGAGGGCACAAAACCAGTTGGATGACTGAGCCAAACACTCTTAGCCCTAGGAAGACAGCAATGGCAAGCCACTTCTGAAATCTTGCAAAGAAAACTACAGGGATTTGTTCAGATAGTCGTCAGAGTGACTTGAAGGGTACACATACACCTCCCCAAAAAGTTCACCATCTGTCTAGAAATAAATTCTACAGTTAAAATCTCTATTTTTAGGAAATTTTCTAATATGCAGTCAGACTCTCCCTCCCTATAACTTAAATCTGTAATTCCTGTAGCAATAGAGAACATGTTCTGTGCATTATCTTTTCAGATATGTGAATAGTGGTATTATATCTTTCCTTAGTTTTCTTTCTTCAGGGTTAAATATGCCTAGGGCCTTCAAATGTATTTTCATACCACAGTTTCTGCTCTGCTGATCATTCTCATTGCCATGTTTTGAATCTGTTCCAGACTCTCTGAATCTTTCTTAAATTATAGTACTTGAAATACGATCCAGAACTCAATGCTAAATCTGACCAAAGCAGAATAAATGTGAACTATAGTTTCCTGTGGTTTGGAAGATATTCTTCTGTTGAAAAATTTGCATTTTTGCAGCCTCACTGCAGACTAGAACTATTTTTAAAAAGAACTGTTACAATAAAAAATAGATTTTAATAATCACTTAAAAATCAGGCATAACATTTATTTTGCTAACCTTTGTGGATGCTTTTTGGTTAGGCTCTTCCCGTGGTTTGAGTGTACCTGCTCCTAAAGATGGAAGCTGAGTTTGGAAGACAGTAATCCGACCCCCAGTAGGTGACATAAGTTTAAAGGCAGCCTGTAGTGCAGGTCCCAAAGCACTTTGGGTTTCCAAAGATTTCATAAACATCTGAGGCAAAGTTCTCAATAAATCTTGAATCAGCTGAAAGAAATCAAATTTCCATCTTTTTATTTGCTATATTTATATATTTATAATGTATATTATCGAATATTTGAAGCTCACATTGCAGCTTAAAAAAGTAAAACTTAAATAAAATTAATAGTAGTACTAAGTGAAATTTTTTTGGTCTAGTGTTAAAAATTTATGTGCCAATGTACCACCATCAGAAATACCATCCACAATTAGGGTTTCTCCAACGAGACCTTAAATTAATCACTCAGTGAGTGTTCATTTTGTTTACTTATTAAAAAACTTGTAATAGCATCATCTCCTCTGATAGAACAACTGAAAGCTTCAAAAGTTGATTTGGGGTTCCAAGCTTATCAGTATAATAACTGATCAGATGCTTTAGAGCTTTAAAAGTTAGTTATACAGTACAGAGAGTCAGAGCGTAGGTTATACAAATGAAACCAGAACATCAATAGTTGCCCTCTGACTGTACCAATCTGGTATAGATGACTCAGGCCCAGTTATTTGGGAAGAGTTTGATTAGGTGGCTCTTGAGAAGTGGACTGGAGTCACTCTTCAGATTGCTCTCTACCATTTGTCCCATCCATTTTAATTGAAGTTCTTTTGTTCTTAGGCCAAAATACGTTTTAGATTTTATTATAGGGAATAGGCAAAATAATATTTCAAAGTCAATAGCTTAAAATATACTTTTACTTATATTTACAATGTATAATATTCCTCTTACCTCTTTGCTTTCGTTTAAATTTACTAATAAGTTTTCCGGCATGGGTATAAAGACATCTACAAGATAGATAACAAAGTATTTAATTTATTATTTATTTTATCATTGGATTTAATGATTGTTCAATTATTATAGGCTTGGAAAGGATGTTTTACAGGTCATAAAGCATCCATGATAAAACATCAGGCTGCCTCCCGCCCCCCAGTCACTTGACTGCATTTTAGGTGCTTGGCAACTGATTACAGCGGTCCAGTCATAGAACTACAATTTGCGAAGTTTTCTGCTAATTTCCAGAAAAAAACAACCGTTTAGGAGAATGGATTTGCTTAATGGCTGGCATAAAAACAATAAAAAAAATGGGTTCAGTAATGAGGATGCCACAATTTACAACTGCAAAAACTTAAAACTAAAATTCTAGTCCCAATTGTGGTTGTCAGTATTTTATTTATTATATGACTCTTTTTATTAGTTTTATTGTTTTTACAGGTGGTTTTATATTCTGTAAGCCACCTTGAGTCACCATGTGCGAATATAAATTCCCTAAATAAAAATAAATAAGTCGATGACTACCATAACACTTTTACCTATTTTCACCACAACACAACCCTTTGAGGTGAGTTGGACTAAGTGAGAGTGACTAGCCCATAGTCTCCCAGCCATCTTGTAATCACAGCTACCTGTGATTAAAACTCAGAGTATTCCATTTCTACTTCAAAGGCTAGGGTTAGGGTTAGGCTGTCTGACCACGAAGTGAGATCCACACCTTCCTTTCTGAAGTCCTGCCTCTGTCAAATGGCCTAGTACCCCAAGGGGGGCAATCTTTCTGGACATGGTTAACAGACTACGATCCCATCTTCCACCCATGTGCATGTTGCTTCCTACCTCCCTATAATTTAATGTTACTATTTATTGGTTTAATGTTTTTATTCGTTTTTAATGATTAGAGTCATGCCCAGGCAAAATAGGCAGCATATGAGCTGAATGTATAAAGTAAAGTAAAATAAATAAATAAAGAATAAGGGAAGGGAAGGGATTTCCCTCAACCCTCTCCCCCCAGAATAAATCTAAGAGCAAAACCTCTACATTACCCCAAATACAAACGAATACAGTTCTAAGAGATTTTTTACAAACTACAGAAATAATAGTATTTATTTTCTGGACCGATAGCCAGAAAGTGACAGTGAAATTTAAAAAAAAAAAAAACCCGAGAGTTGTGCGTGAAGTGCTTTGCTTCTTTAATATTTCCTATAATGTCATTGTGAGAACACAGAACTTGTAAATGAGCTAAAAGGTAGCCATAAAACACAGCAAATGAGACAACTATCATAGGGTTACTTCTCATGATAGCTAGTCTGTGTGTGTGAAAGAAAATCAGCAATGAAAATTTTTAAATCATAGGGTTTTTCCAAAACTAAAAATGAAAACAGCAAAGACCCTGCTTTTCTTGAAGACTGACACACCGTCTTTCAACACTAATAACTGAGGCATATTCTACCTAGAAGGAGTGGTTTTTTAGCTGTGTCTGTAACTAGAGGGCATTTGCTCTTTTTCCTTTCTTGCTCTCCCAGCTTACATTGTCTTTAATAGCCAAGTACCAACACTTGTGATTTAACTGTTTTTTTCTTCTTTGAAAACAGAAAATGTGTTGGATTAATGTTCCAATTTAGGAGTACATGACAGAAGTTATAAAGCATACTTCGTAAATTTAGTATTCAGGATTATTTCTTCTTACCTTCAATATCTGAAATTATTAACATTTGAGGCTGTGAGAGACCTTCCTGGAGGCTATAGAAATGGATTGTGCTGTCAAATGTTATGAAGCCTATTTTTGTTCTAGTGTTCCCTGGGAGTCTGAAAATGCAGAGAAATTGAGCACCAGGCATTAAATATATAAAGTTAAACATACATATTTCCATAAAACATTTCATGTAACATGTTAAATGTAGGTAAATATTCTCCCATGAACAGCTATAAAGCTCAGATTCAGATTGGTTTATTATTAAGTTTCAAAGTAGTGGAACAGAACGTTATGTTGATAATAAAATGACAAAAAAGACAGAGAATGACCAAGGGGAGATATTCTGAAATGGAGAAAAATTCTACCTTCATTATAGAAAAAAAAAACATTTTATAGGTTAGGATAGGATAGGATAGGATAAACTTTCATCATTGTGGGTTTGAGTAAATTTATGTTATCTATATACTAATGTCATCATGCAACGAGCTAAACTCTTGTGTTATCCTGTTTTTCAATTAAGTGAACATTCCTTAGTGACCAATACCCCCTCCTCAAATATTACTGTAGCTATAATTTTGTACATTCTGTGTATGTGTACGCCAGCATCGACATACTCCAACCCAGCTTAATCATGTTGTCATGGTGAAGAAGAAGAAGAAGAAGAA
>JAEANM010024810.1:0-11076 GCA_017656035.1 Myanophis thanlyinensis | reverse complement strand
TTTGCTGAATTTTAAATTTCAAATTATTAATTGTCTAAATTTTATAACTTTATCAGCCTTAATTTAATTAATTTTAAATGCTTTTCAATTGTTTATATGTGTTTTTTACTTGGCTGTACACCGCCCCAAGTCCCTTAGGAGATGGGGCAGTATAAAAATCTTGATATTAAATTAAATTAAATTAAACTCCAGATACTTTCTGGGAAGAGGTATCTGCCCATACTGATTACCTAAAAGACAATCGCCTTCTGTTGTGCCATAAATTATGCTTGTTTTCTTACAGTTTCAGCAAGGCAATATTTTTCTCAATGTTTTGTTCAACGTGTTAAAAGGTAGCAATTTTATAATTAAAAATTTGTCTCTGGCTGAGGGGAGAAATATAATTAGCCATCAAGTTAACACGAAACACCAGTTGTGTCATCAAAGCAAACAAACAAAGAGCAACAGGGCTGCTCATGTTAAGAACTCTTCAGACCTCCAGATTAAATCTGTCTGAACTTCAGAATAAAACTATTGCAATGCAAAAAGACAAAATAAGCCCTTTCTTTGTAAAATCTCCCCTCACCCTTCTCGCAGAGGAATTTCAAAGCTTTACATTTTCCATCTCAATAAGCTCTGAAGCTGAATATTGGTGGGAAATTCATACATATTGAATTGGGATATGTACAGTATGAATTTCCAATTCAATTTCAATTTTTCAATTTTGGAATTGAAAAATTGAAATTGAATTGGAAATTCATACATATCCCTCTCTGGTTTTGCCTCAAGCACTTCAGTATCTCCATTGGTCAAAAAACACATAATAAATGGTACAGGTTGCTATTCGCTCAGCCTTGGGGATGATAGACTTGAATTACCAAATCCAAGCAGTGAAAAGAAAACCAAGCCAAGGCACAACTTTCCAGTTCCAGATGAAATTTCCCACCATAGATAATTACCATAATTTAAAACATTAAGTTGCAAATAAATTCACTAATAACAAGCAAGCCATCAGTTGACCAGACCAATGTAAAATAGTATTTCTTTTTTAAAAAAGTATACAACAACAGAACAGTTAATTAAAAAAAAAGGTGGTTCCCAACAAAAGAACATTCCAAAAGCCAAAGAGGTCAAGGACCATCAACAAACAGTAGAGGTTTCTGAAGCTTAGAAGTGAAGAACGAAGACAACCACCAAATTTCTTCAGGAAGACAACTCGATTACCTGGAAAATATTTTGTAGAATATTTCACAGAATATTTCAAATACCTCAGGCAGTAATACAAAGTAGAGCCTCCTCTTGTTGTGGCAGAGCTAGCAGCAGACTCGGACAGCGAGGAGGTTGGGGAGGACCTTGGGCCAGTCCTGGAGTCAGAGTAAGGCTCTGATGGATGCTCTGCATCGGAGGCAGAAATGGGGCCAGGGCCAACTGATAGTTATTAGCTGCCTTCAGAGTCAGAAATCAGTGGGGAAGAAGAACAGCTGGAGCCTGTTTCAGATGCATGTATGCACAGAGCTTTCAGGAGAAGGGAACAACTAAGGAGCAAGGGCTGACTCAGAAGTAAAGGCACAAATAGACACTGAATGGCCCCTCCCATTGGGAAAAAATAGGAGCAAAGGGGGAGTGGTGTTTGTAGAAACAATTAGTTCACTCATTAGTGTGAAGAATTTGCTTATCAGAGTTCGGGCGGTACAGAGACTCCTTGCCAAGTATTTTGACTGGAAACTCAGCCTGGCAACTATCCAAGGATTGATAAGGTCTGTTTTTATGATAAAACCTTAAAAGGTTTACTGCCGGGACTTTTCTGGATGTGAATGAGAAGAATTCACAGCAACAATGAAGGTTGTTGAGAGGGGTTTTTTTGGGGGGGGGGGCAGGGGGGGCGAAAAGCCTGTTTCATGATTTTGTTAAGCCTGGCTCTGAAGATTTTGTTAAGCCCAACCTCTGAAGATGTAAGCAGGTACATAGAATTATCAGGATCTCTTGATCCCAAATGAGTTGGTTCAGAAGCAAATCAAGAGGTAGTGAAGCTAATCCCATTTTGATATTGTTATGAGATCTGCAAACGTCTATCAACACTCTATTGCATTCTATAACTCTTGAAATTTCCAAATATATTTCTCATTCAGCTACTGACAAATGGCTTTATGACCAGGACAACTGCATACGGAACTGGATGAGTATTTAATTTTGAAGCATCCCCTCAGCTAACCAGCATGTTTCTGGGGTATGTAAATTTGTTTCCATATTTAGTTCATCACTTATTCCTTCTGATTAAATGTTTTGCTATTAAACAAAGCCAGTTTGAGTAAACTGTGATGCTGAGGTTAAAGATATTAAAAGCCTGAAGAAAGGACATAGGCATACCAATACAATTCTTTGTGGTGGATATTTTGATCTTGCTCTTGGATTACCAGCATGTTACTGGTAGTCTTTAAGCTAAGACCATTTATTCAGACCTAGGGAAGAAGACCAGAGGCCACTAGCAGCTGCCTCGTGAAGGACCAGGCCAGGCCTACCTTGTCAGCAGCAGTACTAAGAAGAGAGTGAAAGACAGGTGGTGTGTGGCAGAGTGCATTGCTTCAGAGGCCTCAGAGTGCAGGGTGGTGAGAGTGGCTATAGCCCAAGCTTCTACTGGGAACTACTGGGCCAAACTGGGACTTCCCAGGGCAACCAAAGCTTCGCATTGTGGCCTCAAGCCAGGCTGGGGCATCCGGGACAGTGTGCTATACTGCACTTTGGGGGCTTCTTGCATCCCCAGAACCTCAGAACCCCACATATCTGAGGCTGTTTGCCACCCTGCAAGACAACCAAAAGGTCCAGAATAGGGCCTCTCCGGCTTTTGAGAGGAATTGGAGGCAGTCCCTTGCCTTGAAAGAATTGAGGTTCCGTCTACGAAAGAACAAGCCATGAAAGACTTGGATTGGAATGGGTACTCAGCTAACCCCTGGCAGGAGAGGGTTAACAATTGCAGTGGGGAGTGCTGGGATTATCTTCACTAAAGGATGCAGTCGCAGCGGTATAACACGAAGCCTTACAGTCCCATCATTTAGCCAGGGAAATTTCAGTCCCAATTAAGATTGCAATAAAAGGCTATGGACAATCGATGACCAGCAGAGGGCTCCAGAGAGCTTTTTAGAAGTCTCAAAAAGTACATTTAGACTGGGAAGTAATTCTGCCTGTCCAAGACAAAAACTATGACAAATCCCTTCTACATTAAGGCTAAGAAAATTATATTGTTGTGTCTATGAAACTCACCAGGTGACAAGTTAAGCTTGAAGGAAACTTAAGACAATGAAAGTTTTATATTAGACCTTCCACTACTGATTAAGTTTTTAATGTAGATCAACCAAGCATTATCTTCCCCACAACAGTTTCCATAGACGGGCAAGCCAACAGAGTTCAGGAAATGTGCATGGACAAAAAGACAGTCCGCTTCAACAAAAGCAGAATCCATTCCTTTGCTCCAAAGGATAAAAACACTGTCTTGCCATTGCAATGTGAGATCCATTCCTTTTCAACATTTTTACAACATCCCCATCTATACCTAGAAAAGACTTCAATCTAAAGACATACATTCCTTACAAATCAGCAAAAAAACTGGTGCTCATTCTTCACTCTGCTCATTTTGAGCTGGGCAACTCTTCACCCAAGATCCATTAACTGGTGGACATTACAGAGGTGGGAAGGGTAAATAAATAAATCAGACCTTCTCATTTTCCCAAGAGTTGCTCAAGGCTACTAACTACAGCTCTTTGAACCTAATATATCTAATTCCTCCTTAGTTTTACTGGTAAAAGGAATTCCAGAAAAATGCAGTACACACAATTTGTGAAATTACCATTACTCCTGTTTGCTTTAGTGGGTATCATATGGTCCGATACTGGAAATGGAAGCTCAGAACAAGGTTGACCTTATAGGAGCTCTGAACCAAAGCAAAATCTGGCCTGGTTAATACCTGGATAGGAACGTAGTAGGCAACTCCAGGACTGTAGCCTACATCTGAAATCTTCACCAAATCTGTTAGGACAATACTAATGGTAGCAGCATCTTTAGAGTTCTTGGCATTTTCTCTCAACTGAAAGGTTTTTTTTTTAATAAAATGATTTTATTTGCCCCAGTTTATCATTCTGGCTTCTATATGTTTCATAATAGCCCACTAAGATTTCTTAGACTGTTCCATTTTTACATTCTGTGTGGTCAGCTTGCAGTTTCCATATTGGTATGTTATTAAACTTGTAGTGTTTTGTTTTGGTATTTTTTTGATAAGGTCTCAGGAACCTAATTTGTAAGCTGTGTCTCAGGACCTTTTTCAACCCTTCAAAGCAGTCTGAGCTCCAGCCCCTAGACCAGTAGTGGCAGACCTAGGGCACGAGTGCCAGAGGTGGCATTCAGAGCCCTCTCTGTGAGCATATGCACCATTGCCACCATTGCTCCATCGTGTTTCTCCATCGCATTTTGTCACCATCATTTGCAAGGAAACAAAAGTTTGTGGGACTAAAAAAAAATTTCACTCAATCAATTCTAACTTCTCACAAAAGAAAAAGATCTTGCTTCCTGGGTGTCAGTGGCTTTTCCTGCAGAGCTGAGGGTGTTGTGATGCCCTGCCTCCCCATCGGCCAGTTGGTCTTCAGCCCTCTGCCGACCAGCTGATTGTTGGTGTGCTGCTCCTGGGCTCAATGGCCTCTGGATGTGAGATTCCCACAACCCAGCACCACTTCAGGGGTTCCTTCCCATCCACCCCCAGGGGAGTGGGGAGGGTGGGAGGGAGGAAAGAGAGAGAGAGGCAGAAACAGAGAAAGAAAAAGAGGGGGGGGGAGGGAAAGAGAGAGGGGTGGGAAACATAGAGAGGGAGGGAAAGAGAGAAATGATATTACAATTTGTTTTCTTTCTTATTGTTCCTAAATCAATCAGTGGAATGATTTGCATTCAGAAGTTCTGGGTGCTCCATCACTGGAGATTTTCAAAAAGAAACTGGATAGTCATTTGTTCAAAATAGTATAGGGTCCCCTGCTTGAGCAGGTGATTGGACTAGAAGACCTCCAAGATCCCTTACAACTCTATTATTCTATATTCTGTATGTTTGGATTGTTCTCCCTTAATTCTGCACCACTTTCCAACTGGTTGAAACTACATCAGCCTCTCATTAACCACTGTTTTCTGGTGCAGAGCTAGTTTGCTCCCTTAAGGTGCACTGCGGGTAAGTGCATGAGCAGGAACTAAACAGACTCCCACTCTTCTGCAGGCAAATAACTGCTATGTATTAACATTGTAATTTCCTGGCTAATTGTAGCATCGCCATACGCTAAATAAATAAATAACCCTGTTTATTGCCAGGATTGCAAAATGGTACAGAAAATTGGCTGGTCAATAAGCACCTAGGAATGTTCTTCCTTCCAGATGATCTCTCTCCCCACTTGAAAAAAGTAATGCATGCCCTGTAAATATGGATTTAGTAAATAGCCAAAGGAAAGCACCTGTAGAGGGCAGCAGAGTGTGACTTATGAAGCGCAAAGGCAGGCAGCTTCCATACCCACACACACATCATCACCACCAGCAGCCGCTTGGCTATTTTTAAAGGTAAACTCAAGCTGGGTTTTCTACAATGCATTTCAAGAATGTAAGGCAGAGGTGGCTGCTGTGGCTTTTCTCTCTGGGGAGTCTTTTCGTTGCTTTGCATTTTCCAGGCAAGCTGCTACAAGGCCCCATTTCAGATGCGTGGACTTTATCTTCCAGAATTCCCTGCCAGCACTGCCATGCTCAACATCCTGGGAAACCTGGAGGCAAGTCCCTTTGCTGGATGCTTTAGTCAAAGCTGTGGCTCTTTCTAACACAACATTTTTAACGTTTCTAATGGGCATTTCTGCACTACAACTCGACATGAGTGTATGTAAACCAGCTGGAAATGAAGCTAGCTTAAGAAATCCCTTTGTGGATTTATATCCCCTTCCTGCACTTTGGCCATAGTGATCGCCTGACCACATTTCTGATTGGTGGATTCCTCTTCTTTATCTTTTCTAGATGGATAAAAAGAAAAGAGCAAATATTGTACCATAGTCTTGGCAGTTTTCTTGACTCGTGGACAGAAGACTCATGGCAGAAGTTAACCAGGTGAAAAAATGCTAACTAAATATAGGTCCACCATGTCATTGTTCCAGCAGTGAACTTGTTTTTTGTTGTTGTGTTTTTTAAAAAGGTGCTGGCCTGGAAACTAGGAGATCACAAGTTCTACTCCCACCTTAGGCATGAAAGACTGCAGGGTGACCTTGGATCAGTCACTTTCTCTCAGGGTTGTTGTTGTGGAGAAAATACCAGTAGGAGGAGGAAAGGTACATTAGGTATGTTCATCATCCTGAGTTATGTATTTTAAAAAGACAGGATAAAAACCTTTTAAAGAAATAGCTTTATAAACGATTGGTGGATAGGAGGTGTTCTTGCTTCAGTAATGAATTGGAGTAGAGGGGTTCACCTGCAGCACCACCTGAAGTAGCACAAATGAAAACAATAACCTCTGGTGCATAATGGGAAAAGGTTGTGGAGTTCCCCAGCCAGAGGGCTGAGACCAGGCAAAGAGGACATTGTGTATTCCTATCTTCAAGAAATAGTCAATGGCTCATACTCATGCCGAGGCAAGCTAGCCATGAGAATCAGTCTGAAGTCTCAGATTAAAGGATCATAGCTCCAATTAGGCTGCTCTCTTGAATGTGTGGGGTCTTCAGTACTCACCAAGCTTTGTTATATGCTTGCAGACATTTCATTACCTGACTAGGTAATATCATCAGTGCTAGTGAGTATGTGGTTTGCTTTCTGTTTTATATACTGTGGTGTCTGGTTGGTTTAGAGGTCTGGGAGACAAGGAAATAATCACCTTGCTGAAACTATAGGCCTGTGATGGCGAACCTATTGCATGGGTGCCACAGATGGCACACAGAGCCATCTTGCCAGGCATTCAAGCAGTTGGCCAAGTTACCTCCAGCTGAGCATGCACATGTGATTGCACATGTGTTGTGCGCAATTGCAGAGATCCAGCTGGTCTTTGGGCCTCCGCTGTGCATGTGCACGATTGCAGCCAGAGACCCAGCTGGTTTTCAGAGTTGTCCTGTGCATGCGCATGTGATTGCTTATGTGTGTGAGAGTGCCTGCATGTAGTGAGCATGCACAGATTATATGGTTGCATGTGTATCACACACAGAGGAGCCGCATGTAAGTGCGGATAGCACACACAAAGTGTGTGCTTTTCGGCAGTCGGTAAGTAAAAGGTTCGCTACCACGGCTATAGGCTGTACCTTCAGAAAAATCACTGGGTTTGCATACTTCTTTTTCTAATCATTTTTGGAAATTGCTTCCTAATTTTTTTTCACTTATGAGGAACCTTTGGATCTACAGTATATGTTTTAGAGCACTAGATACATTTCCTCCAATCCTTAATGAATTTTTAAATACAAATTCAAGGGCTTAATGGGAGTGAGAGTAAACAGTAAACAGGCAGTTGGAACTCTGATTTTAAAGTAACAAATGGATTAAGAGTCCATTATAAGAATCTTTCTCATGGGAAAGTTGTTTTGAACTTTCTTTTGCAAATCATGATAGGATAAGACTTTGAAGGTTGGATACTAGAGGGAACAAGAAAGAACTAAAGATTACAATTAAAAAATAATAATACTTCAATTTCATTTACTAATGCAGAATAGAGCAACGTGTTTAACATTGTTTAACATTTAACATATTGAAGAAGTTTTTGAACAATGGATCCAGAAGTTAATTTTAAGAGTGTCTGCCTCTATAAACAGACTGTGTTTAAAAGATGTTATGGAAGAGTTTCACTGGTTAAGGCTGAGACTTATCTTAAAGTGGATTTTAAAATGACAGAATGATATAGAAAAATATGCTGCACTGGATATACAAATGAAACCAGATGATTTTTTCATCAATAAAAAGGGATATACTTATAACTGTAGGAGAAGGAGAGGCAGAGTTTGAGGATGGAATCAAAAGAGGAATCACCTACAGCCTCTACAAACTGACTAAGTCCAACCCCCCTTAAACTCTGCTAACCCTTATCTAGTGCTCAAATGATGCTAAACATTAATTGAGTCAATGCCTATGCATAGGCAAGAGCAATAAACTATTTTAATTGGAGCTTAAGGTATGGCTTGGTCTTTTGCACATGACAATAACAAACTAAAGGCAGGGGGGAGGGCTGGATAACTTTCCTATACTGGATTTACAATGTGTTTGTAAAAAAAAAAAAAAAGCTTTGTAAAAGCTTTGAAGAATTTTGTGAGAAGGGACAAAGAAAAAAACGAAAAGAAATCAACTTATATGACATTATTTATTGCTTTGAGTTATTTTTAAAATAAGAGTTAGGATATGGGAAGAAGAATATATATATTTTAAGAGAAAATGGTGAGTTAAAAGTTTGAAAACTTCCTAATCATTTATCACCTTCTATCAAACTTCCTAAAATTGTTTATATTTGTTGCAATAAAGGAGGGAGTTACTTCTTTATATATTTCTTTTCTTTTACTATATTGGTTTTGTTTGTTTGTTTTCTATATTTCTTCCTATTTTTTATTTTCTGCACTTTTTATTTTTTTAGTTTATATTTTATCTTTTTAATTGTAGTTGCTAGCAAAATTACACAAACACACACACACAAACCAAAATAAAGAAATACAGGACCAGAACCAAAGGAAACATTACAGTAGTGACACCACACATACTCTTAAATGACAACAGTTTTAAAATTCAGGACTTGGTATACATTGCTAAGAAACTGGTTGACAATAAACTTCAGCTAACACATAAAAATCTTCATTCTCTTTGGAGGATTTCTATGTTGTCTTTTGAATTTGTTAATACCAAATATGGTAGTATTTAATTAGAAATGTGAAACATCTGAGAAAGATTCCATCTCAGTTGGAACGCAATGAGGTTGCTAGTAGATTTTACTTTGGAGGAGGTCTTCTACATCACAGGGTGCTGAGTTTCCTGCATTGCAGGATGCTGGGAACAGACAGAGCAACTCAGTGGGGGGAAAACTGGAAGGTGAACTTAACTCAAGGAATGATAACTACAAATTTTGGAGAAGATCCTAGAGATTTTGCAAAATACTCATAATGTCTTAGATATGTTTGCTAGTCCGTTTTGACTTTGGAGCTGGGATATTTTCTAAAAATTTTGTCATTCTTTGTCCTTTGTTTCTATTTAACAAAAGGGCTGGGTGGAGTACTACAAGTCAGGGGAGGGTTTGTAACAAACAGGAAAAGAATGTGGAGGAAGACAAATGGAGAATTATGAAATGCTGTGTCTAAAACTGTTAAGTATGAAGGGCTTTAAGTAACAACTTAACCTGGAATCTGTATCAAGAATCCCTCTATTAAAAGAGGCCAACAAAGTATGTTTTCAAACAGAGTAGCAGCACCTTAACATTAACCATGAAGTAATTTCAAAAGCAGGTAAAAAGAAATGTCAAAGTAAAAAAATTTGATTCAGAGGCAATTTGATTCAGAAACTATTTTTCTGCTGCAGGTTAGATTTCTTCCATGGCAATCTGTTGATCACATGAAGAAATGAGAAAGAGTGAACCAGCAGTGCCAACATCCAGCACTAGAAGTTAGCCAAGACTCCTCTCTCTCTCTCTCTCTCTCTCCCCCTGCCTAACAGAGGCACAGCACTAAAGGATGCTTTGATGCAGTTTGCCATAGATACAATATTTGAACTAACAGAATTATGTCCTGCATCTGCGCACAGGCATGCACACATACACACAGACCACATCTGCATTGTGTCTGCATAGGATGTGGGAGTTTACACAGGGATTCTGGAATTGCGTCATTCAATCTATGCCTACCAGGCGTAGTAATTTTGGACTGTTTCCAGATCAGGCACAGAGAGAGAGAGAGAGAGGATCTGAAAACAAAATGGGTCAACTGCCTCCAGCATAAATATATTGGGTGATGCTGTGTGCCCGACTGCAGTCCAGGATGGCATTCTTGGGCTGGGATTTTTACTGGAAGTATATTTTGAGGTAGAAAATCCCCCACAATAATTTATCCAGCTCTGAGCCAAGCTTTGAGATAAGAGACCTGCCAGACAATTAAGCAGTATGTAAAGACCACATTGTTGCATTCCTCAGGGTCAGAAAATGACTGTATATACCTTTGGGCAGGGTGTATGTGTGGAGGGTGTGGGGGGTGTTAAGGATAACATAGTTATGAAAATGTAACGTATATTGTTGGCAATGTATGCATGCAATACATTTAAAATGGAAGCAACGTACAATGAAAATCAGAAAAAAAAATGCAGTGATGAAGGCACCTGGTTAGAAATGGGGAAATGGTGAATTCTAGTCCTGCCTTAGGCATGAAGCTAACTGGCTGACCTTGGGCCAGTTACACACACACACACACAAGTCAAGGAAGCAGGCAAGAGCAAACTACCTCTAAAACCTTGCTAAGAAAACTGAAGATACCAGTTCAGACAGTCATCAGGAGTCAAAGTTGACTTGAAGTACCCCTCAAATAATATTTCTTCAGGGTTTGTTTTCTTCCTCCTTCTCAATCAGAGGGATGATGATGATGATGATTTACACTTTATTCATTAAACATGAAATTTAGTCAACTGAACATTTAAAAATGTGTCACATTATTGACTGGCACTGATGGTTGATACGGGTTGTTGCCAGCATCTTAGGTATTGACAAAGTACCTTCTCAAAATATACGATGTTCCGAGTAGCACAGTTTATTGCAGTTCTGCTGGTGTTATTGCAAGGAAGCTGAAATTTCTTGATGTACTCTGTAAAATTCTGGGACATGGTGCCAAGTGCCCTGATGAAAATGGGTATCACTGTCACATGTTTCATCCATAATTGCGTAGTTTCAATGACCAGGTTGCAAGGAGGGGGTTTTATTGTTGGGGGGCGGGGGGTCCTTTGTTTGAGGCTAAGGCCGGGCTGAGGGCTGAGCACGTCGGAGAGGGTCGGGAGATTGGTGGTTCGGGTCAAGGAAGGGAGGGAAGTTCCGGGGGGCAGGTGCACTCTATTAGCACAGTCGGTGGGAGAGGCAACTATGGCGGGTATAGGAGGCCATATCAA
>JAEANM010024809.1:0-11076 GCA_017656035.1 Myanophis thanlyinensis | reverse complement strand
AGGAAAGGAAGAAAAACAGAAAAAGAAAAAAGAAAAAGACAGTAAGAGGGAGGGGGGGAGGGAGGGAAGGGATGAGGCAGAGGGAACACTTTCCCCATCTGGTTTATCCTTCCCTCTGAACTCTTCCCTCCCAACCCAGTTCCCCCCTTCAGAAAACCCCGTCTCCCAAATGTACATTCACTAACTCCCTGCTCACAGTTTCTTTCCCTGCTCTGGACTGCGAGGGGAAAACCACGATGCATAGTATATTGGGGTTTAAGTATAAAGTTAATTACAAAGTTAATTGCCTCCTTATTGGAAACTCCTTTCTATTCTTCCATAATTTTTGATGATAATCTGGATTCAAAATTAAAAAAAAAAAAAAAACCCTTTCAGAAAGAAGGAAAGGCTGGGGTGATGACGAAGAAGGTAGTGGGATACCATTTATAGGACTGCATGAGGTATGTATTGGCAAAGAAATACTGAGGAGGTGTGGGAATAATAATCAGTTTCTCTCTCCCCCCCCACCCCCCACCAATGAATAGATCTATAATGTGAAAAAAAAATCTGCTTCTTAACCACAGTCTTTAAGAGCCCGACATGGACGAAGGAACTTTGGGGGCACTGTGCCCTAAGAAACAACACCTTTACACAGTTTGCAAAGGATTCTGCTTCTTCAAAAAGGGTGGCCCCCACCCCCACAGAGGTGACACGCCATACAGAAGGGGTGGGAGAGATACTGTGTTCCTTACACTGAACTCTGGGCAAAATGTGAGCATGGCATGATGGAAGAATGACACTTGAGGTGGCAAAGTATCAAAGTATGAAGTGTCTTGGGAGGGATTCACACCCTGAGATCTTCACATCACTAGTTAAGGATAAGTTATGACCCAGGCAGCATCCTATGTACCCTCCTACCCCAGCTGACATATCAAGATGGGGGACAGTGCCCTCTACAGGTAAATGGGCACATAGGAACAAAGTCAGAAGCCTTCTTTCTCCCATTAGCAGCTTTCTTACGTAGAGTGTCTTGCATATATAAATCTCTAGTACAAGGGGTGGGGGAGGGAAAGCAAATTCTACTTTCTGCATTCAAACTCCTTACACAAAAGCTATTTCAGCTCCCCTTAGGAGGTGTTGTTATATATGTGCTGGTGACTGAGAGAAGAGCGAGTTTCAAATGAGTACTATAATCCAGATCCTAAAAACAGACATTTACAGGTAGTCCTTGACTTATGGCCATTCATTTAGTGACCATTTGAAGTTATGATGGTGTTGAAAAAAGTGACTGATGACAATCTTTGATTTGATAATTGCTGCTGCCAGCATAGCTGCAATCGTGTAATTACAATTTTGGTTCTTGTCAACTAGCATGTATTTGTGGCTGTTGCAGCACTCCGGGACCATGGAACTGCCATGTGACTTTCCCAGCTGATTTGCAATAAGCAAAGTCAATGGGGGAAGTCGGATTTGTTCAACAGTTGAATGATTCAGTTAATGACAGCAGCAAAAAGGTCATAAAATCAAGTGTGACTTGCTTGACTGCTGCATCACTTAGTGACAAGTTTCAGTCCCAATTGTGGTCTTAAGTCGAGGACTATCTGTGCCATTTTAAAAGCTGAAGGGGGTGCAAAATGCATTCATTCCTCATAGCTGATGAGGTGATGTTGGCCAGACTGAAAAGGTTTACTTTGGCTATAATGTCTTAGCTTTACCAATCAAGTAATCCCTGTGAAAAAGGGGTTCTTGCCTCTTCCTTATAAGATACAACCAATTGAAGCTGGTTGTTTCACAACATGATACTATTACTTGATCATGCTCCAAAGGTATGGATTGAAACTATAAAGTCTGAATTAATCTAGTGTTGCAAATTCTATCTGAAGCAATAATCTGTGCTAGTTCATTCACAAACTATTGCTATCTAACAATAATGCGATCTAATAAGCCACTATCATAGAAATGTCAACCAGATCATCATTCAAAGTCTCATGGTCTCAAAAGATGAAAAATCATTTTCTTAATTTTAAATATCTCAGGCTTGGCTTGCTATCAAGTAAAGAAACCAAAAGCCTAGTTTCTCAAATTATTTAAGGGAATACAGAATACAGCCAGATCACTTCAGCCTGCTAGGCAAGACCAATGAAGGGTTCATAACTCTATACTGGGTGCTAAACTGAAATCACAGAAATGTTTGTAATTGGACAGACCATCTCTCATTACTTTCAGAGCCTCATAGGGACAACCAAACACATCAACTAAAGTAGTATAATTATTAGCCAAATCAAATAAACTAAAACAAATAGCTGTTGTTTCTGTCTTCCCCTACGCTGCCTTCCATTTGAGACTTTGGCAGGAGGCTCTGCACAGTTGAAAGAACTATACTTATTAAATATATACCGGTATGCTCTAGATCAGTGTTTCTCAACTTTGGCGACTTTAAGATATTTGGACTTCCAACTCCCAGAATTCCCCAGTCAGCTTTGCTGGCTGGGGAATTCTGGGAGTTGAAGTCCAAACATCTTAAAGTCGCCAAGGTTGGGAAACACTGTTCTAGATGAAGTCAAGCAAGAGATTCTGCGCAAACTCACTGAAATGAATGAGCAGTCCCACTAGTTTCAGGTAGTGTTTAGAAGCTGTTCCTTTTCAATTCAACTACATGTATTATATATATGTACACACCTAAATATGTTCAGGCACCTTCATCCAAGGTAATATCATTTCTGACTTTTCTCATGACTATAAAGCCGATCTTACATCTTGAAGTTCAGTATGTGTGGGAAATTCATAAAGGAGAGTACCAAAATACTATTTTATAGAGGCTGTACTATTTGGTATAAGGCAATGAGGAATTATCCTGCCCCCTCCTCCCTGATAATCAGGGGCATTACATGCTTGATAGATTTCAAACATAAGATGTTCCAGTTACACCTTTTCAAGGCAGATCTAGTTTCCAAGTTGGGTTATATATAAAATATTTACAGAATTACAAATGCTGAACAGACTGTTCACTTGATTGATGTGTGAAAGTATGTCCTTGCTGGCAACTTACAGAGTATTATTAAGGCTTCTGGAAAGAGGAGTGTAGAGAACTGACCTCAAGATGGGAGTAGCACTGAGGCCTGAATGGTACTTCAGCTGCCCTGACAAGCTGGGGGAATATGAGATATTGGTGAGGTGAGGCCAAATGACAAACATTTCAGACAGAAACAAACAAGAATGGGGAAGATGAGGTAAGGTTAACAGCGAGAAGAAAAATGTCTGCAAACATACAGAAACACATATACCTACCTATTTAAAATATACCTCAACTCTGCCACAAATGCTTGGCAGAACAGTTTGAACCCAGAGAATAGGCAAGGCTCAATACTTCTAGCTTTTAGGTATATTCAGCCAGAATATAATATTCTTAGTACGGGAGAGAACAAACCTGTCTACAAACAGGGAATGCAAAACTGGCATGATAGAAGCAGACACACTGGCATGTGTGTATGAGATAGGGACCTTCTCTTCATAGAGAAGCAAATTTGTACTAGATATGTTTGCACCTCTTAAGAATATTAAAATACTTACAGAATTTGTTAGCTTAAAACCACAAGATTGGACATCCATATATCTGAGGTAATTTACACTGCAGTTTCACAAGTCCCTCATTTTCATTATTACAAGTAAAACATACGCATTTAGACATGAGCCAATGCTGATAGTATGTTAGGGACATATCTGGGGTCACCATAAACCAGAATGTATCTTATATACCAAGAAGATGTTTATATAGGAACACCACCAACAGTCAGAATAACATACCCATTGAGATAAAGAATACATGTGACCAGCTCTGGCCTCAGCAGGGTCTCCTGGCAGCACCACAATGCCTAAACTGTTTCATGGCTTGGGCCTTTGCTCAATCTACAGGAAATTCAGAACAATCTGCCTTTGGATGACATCCATTTTTTTTTATGCTGTCCAAGTTAAAAAAAGAAGAAGAATCCATTAGGGCCCTGGGCTGCCAAAGAGGATGCTGCATCTATAGTATACTGTATATAGTACAGAAATATAGTATAGGGAACAAAGCAAACTCAGCTCAACCCCCTTCCCAAAAAGAAGGGAGGAAGGGTATTAATTCTAATTAAAGGTGGGATTTGAAATAACGTTAATGATAGGAGTATTTGATAGCCGTTTTTTAGGTTTCTGGGTTAAGGGGTAAGTTGCAGATTAGTTACCTATGCAAACCTTTTCAGCCTGGCAAGGAGGTTTATAAGTGGCAAGAGTGACATATTTTCTTGCAGGCAACAGAAGTATGTAGTTACTCTTTGTTTAGCAACTGCAAACAGAGTTATGACAGTGATGAAAAAATACTATGTAACTAATCCTTGCAATTACAACCTCTGCAGGTCTGTAAAGCAAAGGAAACTGACATAAGCTCGCAAGCACAATTTGTTTCACTTAACAACCACTTCATTTAACAACTAAATTGCCAGGGATAAATGAGAATTATCTGTAGTTCATTTTTTCCATTATCAAAAGAAATGGCATTTACCGCCAGAGGTTTATTTTTCTCTTTTAAAGAACTATGTGGCAGGATTTTGGGTAAGTACTTGAAAGGCTGGCTGCTGAGGGAGATTAGTAAGTCAAGAACTAGCACTAGAGAATAGTGTGTGTCTTTCAGTGTGAGACTGTCCAGTTGGGACTCCATGATCTGTGGGGAGAGAAAGGGGATAAGGAAAAGAGAATAAAGAAGCTGACCTGAGGCAAGAACGCCAAATACATGAAAGAGTTTTTTGGCAGCAGGCTGGGGAAGAAGACCTTAAAAACTGTTATTCTAGGTCAAAATCAACTTTTTATTTTTTAGGTATTGCTTATTCTTATTCTAACTGAAAATAAGAAGAAATGTGAGACTTTCCAAACACTGTAAATAGTTTTTCAGAATGCACGGCTTCAGGAATCTTGTTTTTCTGTCTCTCTTTTGAAGCAAACAGTCCCTCACTTGGATGCCATGAGAATTTAAACAATTGGAATACAATGGCATAAAATTAAGGCTCAGTATAAGTTTATCAGTTAAAAGGTAATCTGAAAAAAGATTTATCTGGGTTCTTGTCCACAATACTTTGGCTTCAATTCAGTTAAATGGAATTTATGGAACTTTAGAATCAACCCAGATGTTTGAGCCAATTAATAATTTCATTCTGATTTTCTTTGGAGAAAGAAATTTAGTAAAATGGCTAGGGTTTCATTGAAAAAAAAAAGTAATTTTTGAAAAATTCTTCAGAAAAAGGCATTCTTCATGCTTATTTGTGCAGGATTTCTTGGCCTAAATATGTGGGCAGAGCACCTTGGAATATTCTAGAAATTTTCAAAATGCCATGTAAGAAGCACAGTGGCCACAAATACATTGCTTCTAAAGGAAGACCAAGAAATATTTTGTATACTGGCCACATTTGTAGCAGGTGCCAGCTTGGGACAAACATTCCATCTAAAGTGAGCAAAAAGAAGTAATTTTTTAAGAAGAGGATTTCAAATGGTTGGGATTTTTTTTTTCCAGCCCTCCCTTATGCTGTTTTTTAGATCTTTTTTGCGCTGATCAGTCCAACTCTCTTTCATATTTACATTCATTTCTAACCTAAGTGAACTGATATTGTTTCAAACTCCTTTTATAACTAAATTGACTGTATTTAATGCATGTGTGTGTACATCTAAAGACCTCAAATCTCCCTCAAGCAACACTCAACTCTTTCAGATGCTACATTCATCACTGACCCAAGGAGGGTTTCACACATTTGGTCGTCCTACTGAATGTGTCAACTGATTCAGTAAAAACATTATGTGATCACGTTCAACTCAACAGAAGCTCATTCATAACAGAAAATCATCAGCATGGAAGGCATATGCTAATAAACATGCTTGAGGCTTAGAAATTACATACCTTGCAAAGCATCTCAATTTCTGAAATGGGTAAGAATGGGTTGGGAATACTAACCAGCTTTGTGTTAGCATTAGTGAAAGCTGTACCTTTCCCTGAATGAAATATGAATAAGGATAGAAAATTAGTTAGCCAGTAAACACCTTTTGACACGTTTCTGTGATATCTGGGTACATTAAAATCTTTTAAGTTTGGAATGAATAAATAGACTGGGGGGAGCATAAAAAGATAAAGAGTAACTTAAGTTCAATTTCAATTTCTGATTACATGGATAATTCTGAACATCTTTTTCCTTGTCAAAGTTTATTCAATATTCCAGTTAGAGAATACACATCTCAGAGATCTGATTTCAAGCCAAATCCCTGAGATGCATGGAAACTTAAGGAGCTTTTTTGTTTCCTTTCTTTACAACAGTTGTATGCCAGCAGCCCAATCATGGACAGGGGTGAGTGTGGAGCTGAAATAGTAACAGACTGATTTTTAAAATACAATTGGAAAATGGTTAAGTAGAAAAAGGCTCCTGCCTGAAAACCTGGTACAGCATATTGCTGTTTTAATAAGACTGTTTCAACAAGACTACATAAAGTTGAAGGACAATGCAGGAGTTACAAGCAGGTGGGAGTCACAAACCTGATACCTAATGCTCTATTTTATTTATTCAGTGAGTTTCAGTTTCAGCTTTCAGATTTTGTTGTAACTCTTCTCTGGCCAGAAAGCTGGTTCCTACTACTCACATCTGCAGAAATTCCTAAAAAATTTCCACTGGAAGAATAATGGAAAGAAAACATTTAAAAAAGCTAAGGAACTTTATGGCCTTATAGGGAAGCATCCATATTTATTTCTGAATAAGAATGGGTCTTGCATAGTGGGAAAGCAGCAGATTGGCTGGATTCACACATATGTTTTAATCATGATTTAATGAATAAATTAACTGAGTTCATAAAGCATGCTAAACCAAGAACTATGGCTTAAAAAGATGGCTTAGTTTCATACAACATGCTTAGCTAAAAGCAAGGAAAATCACATTGTATCTTGACATAACGTATGAAGCCAGCCTAAGAATAATGCAGTAGGCTAAGATTAATGATTGTATAAAAAAAGTCTATCAAGAAAAGGGGGATGCTGCTTTGGATGGTTATATTAACACTGGGCACTATTTAAAAACTTACTACGTAAATTGTGATGATCTTAGCACAGGAGAGCTCTGGGCTCCTGAAGCAAAACAAGGACAGCACAGAGGTGCAGTACCTACAGATTTATTTTATTTATTTTATTAAATAAGATCACAGCCAATTCCTCATGTTTTAATCAAATACTGTGCTTCCCTTAACAAATACTCCTTCAAGGTAATTGTTTCCATGGTCTAACATTACCCAATTGCGCCACCAAAAATAAATATAGCAGTCAAAATCTCCAACTTGGAACTAAGCAAAGGCTGTTCTTGTGAATAAGTGCTATATAAACCTCCGTGGATAAGTGCTATATAAACTTTTGGGGCAGAGCCCTTTCATGGCACCAGAGAGGTCCCACGTTCAGTTGGTAGCATCCCCAATTATCAGAATCTGTCTTTCACTCTCTGATTGAGGGATCAGAAAATGATGTTTCAATTAAAAATGCAGCCCTACCTTTTGTGGAGGATTCTGAATTGCTAGAAACCCAAACAGTCAGACCACTTCATTTTACTGCTCTCCAGCCTCATGTTCTGCTTGACTCAGGTGCCATCGATGGGGAGAACAGCCTGAAGCGTTGGAGACCGCTGTCCATCCAAGGAGAGAATACTGAGCTACAGAGGACACTGGTCTACTTCCATTTAAGGCAGAAACTTATGTCCATAAAGTGGCTCTTTGATTCAAGTCCAAAGAGTGTATTTTCCTCCAAACCTTTTCAGATATAGGATCAGGGCCTAGCAAAAGAATTTTAATGGCCACTTTGAAGCAAATTCAATGATTTTGGTAGGATTTCCTTCTGGTTAGGAGTTCAGACTAATTAACCTGTCTCCCACAGACACAGGAACAAACACAATGCATATGCTCTCTCATACACCCAAGCACACCCACCTCGTTTTATTGCACAGAGAAGATTAATGTAAGAGGGGAACTATTTACCAAGGACTTGCAAGCCTGTTTCATGGGACTGATACAGATTTTAGAAGGGACAGGTAATATTAGAGAAAGGCAGAACAATGATGGTTGCAGCAAGAAGGGGCAGTGTTAAGTGGTCTGAGTAAATTAGCTATTTTTCAGAAAAGCTGGATTAAGTATGAAGGAATCTAAGTTTCTAATAAGCCATGTGCATATTGTGTAGGTGTATATGACATAAGTAAAATAAGAAAACACCAGTCTTTGAAATTAGCCAATCAGGCTATAAAGTTCCTCATATTTGGATACTTTTCAAATTGTTATTTAATGGATATGAAGTTTTGGGGATAGTTTCAGGCAAGTTTTTTCAGCCTCTGTGTTGAACAAAAAAAGTTTTCTCCCTCAAAGAAATCGAAGATTAGCTCATATCTTCAAGGCAAAACTTCTGCATCTTCTCAAGATACATTATTTCAATGGACCCAATTTTATTCCTTGGGAAAACAGCTAGTGGGACAACAACTGGGCATGGTGTACCTCTGTACTTTAAATATAAACATCTAACTCCCACATCAAGAAAAGCTGAATGCTACTCTAAGAAAAATGGAATAATTAAGAAAAACCGCAAATGTGAGCTTATTTTGCATAATGTATTCTGTTTCTGCACCAGAGGTATGTATTCCACACCACGGGAAATCTCACTTAAGGTCTGTTCTGAGGTTTCACTGGGATTCCTAAGCTGTCTTCACTGCTTTAGAAACTTGCTTTTTTTTAAAGAAAAAAAAACATGAGATTGTTGAGATCTGTATTCAACATCACATTTCATGACTGGGGAACAGGCATTGCCTTGAATATTGACCAGTATGACTACTGGCATTTAGGACCCCAGACTCCCTTCAATTCAAGCCCAGCAATTAGTTCCCCATTTAACCCCATGTCATTTAAAGATGATAAAAATAAAGCAAAAATCAATCAAACAAACAAAAAAGCATTATGTTTTTCCAACCCAAATTTTTGTTTGTGTGATTTTTCTTTTCTTTTTTGTGAACAGACCCGTACAAAGATTTTTCTTAATTAAAAAAAATTATACATATTTATATATATATATATATATATTTTCTGTATATTAGCTTAAACTGGAGCTGAGTTCTCCATGCGCCGGCCTCTGAACCTTCAAATGGTACATCCAACATGCACCCAACCCATCACATAATATTTCCCACGGCGTCTTGAATGAGGTAAGAGGTAAGGGGTTTTTTCTCCAACGGAAACCATGTGACAGAGAGAAAGAACACGGGAAGGGGGAATAAAAATATACCCCTCTCCCGAATAACATTATATTACAGTTGCAGAAAAAGAAAAAAGTCTGGCTATTAAATTGACAAGAAATGGATCTATCACAGATAAAGCAGTTTAGGAGAGATAGAGAAGTCTGATCTATTAACAGTGTTAAGTGCCAAAATACTTGCATTAAGATGATCACAGTCTGGCTTGCATTAAAGGTGAAACAGACAGGAAGAAAGCGGGAAGCTGGTGGTTGTTATCTTGTTTTCATTTTTCTTTAGAAATACCTCCTCCAAGGGCAAATCTCTAGAGTGGGGATTCATAACTGGATGTTCCGGGTCAAATACAGCTCTAGGTACCAAGTGCTCCTCCTTCCCCAAGCATCAGCCAAGAGGCAAAAATACAGGATTAAAGGCAGGGCTGGTGGCTATTGAAATGGTGTTGTTAGGCCTGGTTGATGATCACAATTTACTCTATTCCCCTCCTCCAAATGATGTTCCCATAAAGCTAACTGCTGGCCAGAAGGTGAGAGGTTCTATTTTCCAACAACCAGTTACAACCACATAAGCACAACACTAAATAATGAGGGGGGTGGGTGGGGGGGAAACAGACATCAAATGGAAACAATATCTAATTTGAAAAACTTGAGGTGTTTTTCTCTTGCCAGCTTGGCCAATTCAGTTTTACAAACGTGGGTAGCCTGCCTCCAAGTTCCCAACTGGATCACCTCTGATACAGTTCATGCAACCTGAGACTTGGGGCATTGCTCTGCCCATGACAGTTCAAGTTAGGCAGAATGACCCTCCTTTTGTGCAAGGAAGTGCATTTGAATATTATTTCATTGATTTAGGACCCCTCCGAAAGGGAAAATTAGACTCAATCAGGCCAGGATAACCTTTCCAACAGGCCTTATAAGAAAAACCTTTGCCTTTTCTTCCCATGTGCACAGATACAACTGGGAGTACAAAAGGGCCAGTAATTTAGAAGTGCAGGGGACATGGAATGCTGTAGCAGTAAGAGAAGTTGTTATGCAGAGCCCACAACCTCTTAATACAGAAAGGCTGTACAATCCTGGATTGGAAAGGGTGTGCCATGTCCCCAATTAATTTCACTGTCTTTGTGTTTCTATATTGCTAAGTGCCATCCCCCCCCCCGCCCGCCCCACCCCCGCCAAAATAAGAAAGAATTGAAACCTAACTTTGATTCTCTTGGAGCATTGAAGGGTTAGGATTTCTTCTCATTTCTTCCCCAGAGAGGAAGGGTGTTGAAGGGAGGGTGCAGCAGGGCAGCGAGAATACTAGTGCAGAAAGAAGTGTACCGCCACGTGGCGTGGGAAAGCGTGTGCAAAGAATTAGCAAGGGCCATTTCAAAGCCCAGTGGGAACATTGCATGCAGCCTTTCAGCTGGGAGGGGGCAGCAGGTGTGGGAGGGCATCTGTTAAATCCACCCACCTTGCTGAACATGGAGGTAGATTGGCTGAAGCTTTGGGGAGGGAAGAGGGCATCGGGGCAAGGAGGAAGGCTGATGAATATACCTCTCAACACTGGAGCAGGCACCTCTTAAGAGTCAAGCCCTGCAGTGCCATTCAAAGCAATATAAAATAGATCTTTTTTTTCTTTTTTTTTTAAATCAATCACCTGTTTCCTCATTAAGGGAGGAGCTGAGGGGAAGGATTTTTTAACTCACTCAAAGTGCATTTGTCCTTCACATGTGGACCTTCAGCCTCAATTTAGATTTATCCCTTTTTTCTGCCAAAACGTATGTGACCTTCCTCCTCCCACCTGCCCCTAATAATTTAATAGGATTTCTCTTTTCCTCTCT
>JAEANM010024808.1:0-11076 GCA_017656035.1 Myanophis thanlyinensis | reverse complement strand
TTATTTATTTATTTATTTATTTAAAATTTGCATGCCTTCCTTTGCAGTCACATGTTCCTGGATAGCTCACAAGGCCTTAAACTAAAGTCTCTCTTCACGAGAGAGGAAATCCAGCTGAATTCTTTTTATTTTATTTTAAGAAAACCATTAAGAAAAAGTAATATTTATTACAGTTCATAAGTAAGAACAGGGAGCTATAGAAAACATAGAGCAATTATTTCTGCTCCATTTCCACAGGCGCAGTCGAATATTGAGACTATGCTAGTGCTCATGCTGAGGGTTCAGCAACATCTGAGACTTCTCTTTCCATCAATGGTCTACCAAGTGGACCTGTGTGGCCAGTTCCCATGGCGAAGGACCAGTCCCAGATGTTTTTGAAAGACAAATGGAGGTGTTTCATAAGAAGCAGCGATGGGATTGAGAAGAAAGAAGTCCTTCTAGTAGCTTGAAGAAATATGTACCCTTCCTTACAATAGATATT
Organism: Myanophis thanlyinensis; assembly: GCA_017656035.1. NCBI lineage: Eukaryota > Metazoa > Chordata > Lepidosauria > Squamata > Homalopsidae > Myanophis > Myanophis thanlyinensis. The sequence continues at coordinate 10,595 of JAEANM010024808.1, read as the reverse complement.
TTTTATCGTTGACTTGGAATTTCAATTTTTGCCTCTTACAGGCAGCCGAAAACACTGCAAACATTTTAAAAATTACACGTCCTTCCTATATTCTTCTGCATCAAGTTGGAGTTCCTCTGGCCACAAAGATATCCATTTGTTTAGTGCAGGGGTGGGAAACTATGGCTCCCTTTATGACCTGTGGACTTCAACTCCCAGAATTCCCGAGCCAGCCATGGCTGTCTCAGGAATTCTGGGATTTGAAGTCCACAGGTCATAAAGGGGGCCATAATTTCCCATCCCTGCATTAAATGTCCCCATTTATCTGTACTTACTTCCTTTGTTTATGTTTATATCTATACCTGCTATCTTGTACATGTTTGACGAACAAATAAAATAAAAATAAATAAATAAATAGTTCCCCACCCCTGGTTTAGTGCCTTGAAAAGAGCCACTTGGTTGAGTTCTTGTACTGTATTTTTCTTCAGTTAATGTAGGCCTCTAATGTGTGAATTTAAGACCATCTTTCCCTTTTGGCATACCATCCCTTCTGAGAATGGGGTCCTAGAGAGCTGATTATTTCTGTAGCCTGAGAAACCTCTCTGGAAACCTCAGAAATCCCCAGGTACTATTGCAACTACCTCTTTTCTTCCAAGCCCCCATCAATGTTGTCATGTTAAGTATCGAAATGACGCAGATGCTTCACCTGTTTGATGACTAATGTGGCGTGCGAATATTCTGTCATCAGAAAAAGATAATCAATCAGACGCTTCTGGCCTTTGCCTTCAAATTTCTCAGTCGGGCCTCCTGCACCATTTTGTTTTTGGGACGCTGCCAACTACTGTCATAGCAACTATCTCTCCTGGTTGCCGTACGTTTGTCAAGTCGGATTCCCTAGTTGCCATGGCAACGGAATGACTTCAGGGACAGGAATAAGTTCCATCGCCATTTGATGGAAACAGGATGCAGTTGCTGATGGAGAGATTAGGGTACCAAACAGGAGCAAGAAACTTCCTCTTTACGTCGTAAATGTGTGTTATGCTGAATTTAAAAAAAAAACCCTACTTGGGTAGAAAAATATTACACTGCCGAGAAGGAATTGTTTTGAAATTCCTGATATTTTATCACAAGGAGAGCAAGGAGAGTAACATTCTACAACAACTGTAGACATGCAATGAGGGAATAATTAACTTATCTCCTGATTTTACAACAAAGGTGTGGAGGGATCCCATTGACAGATCTTGATGAAAACTGGAAGTGAGAAAGCTAATGAATGCAGGTAGATCCCAATTGGACCCCAAATTTATGCTGCTAAGTGAGACATCGTGTTTTGCCCCATTTTTACAACCGTTCTCGCGTTGTAAAGTGTGTGAAGTGAATCACAGCAGGTGTTAAGTTACTAACACGATTGTTAAATGAATCAAGCTTCCCCATTGACTTTGCTTTTCCAAAGATCACAAAATGTGGGACACTGGAACCATATAAAAAAAACCCGCTCAAATTTTGATCACATGACCTTGGGGAAGCTGCAACAGTTGTAAGTGTGAAAAATGGTCATAGGTCACATCTTCAGTGCCGTTGTGACTTTGAACGGTGACTAAACGAATTGTTGTAATCGAGGACTACTGTACCTGTAATGTGGAGTGTCCTTTCCCTGTCCTTGTGCTGATACCAGGGGACTAATTCAGAAAGCAAGGTGGATTCAGTATGACTTTAGTGATCCATTCATGCCTTGAAAACCTTTTGAATGCTTAGATAATCTTCAACTTAACAACCGTTTGAAACTGGGGGTTCTTAGGACCCAGATCCAAAGTTCCGACAGATAACCTGCCCCACGGTCATGTGACTGCATGTCAGGCAGCCAGATCTCCTTAATGACCACATCATTCACTGAACAATTGCAGTGATTCGCTTAACAATCATGGCAAAAAAGGTCACGAAATTAGACACAACTCACTTAACAATCGCCTTGCTTAACAATGGAATTTCTGGTCCTAATTATCATCATAAGTCAAAAAATACTTCCTTAACTCCATGTACTACTTTGGTAGTTGTCAACATATTGGCAATAATGATCACCATACCTGCAGTTCTATTCACCTCAACTTCCCTTCCTCAACATGGCTTAGGTAGAAAAATAGATAGGCCCCTCTTATAATTATAATTTAATTTCTGAATATACTGCATTGAGAAGTTTTATAGTTTTTGGGATTCCTGTGCAATGGAGGGAAAAAATATAGCAAGAACAGCTACAAATATGTGGGATGATGAAATTCAGCTATCTGTTTGTGTAACCAGAAGGTGATACTAGAATGTTTGTTAATTCCATTTTCTCGCGTTCTATTTTGATCCCATTTAAAGAAACATATGTAACATATTTTTAGCACTCCTTGCCCACTTCGCAGCTATTCTGTGATTAAGATTTGAGAGACAGGAGTTTCTTGCCTCTTGCATAAGGGGCGTTTCCACAGCCATCTTTTTCCCTCTCTTTTTGATCCCAGTCCAAGGAAAGAGGACAATTAATGAAACCTAACAGTAGATCGTGGTGTTACAATCAAACTCTAGTGTGACATTCTGACACTTATTTGTACAGGTAATCCTCGGCTTACAACCAGTTGCTTAGTGATAGATTGAAGTTACAACAGACCTTTCTGGGGGTCCTTATGACCCCTTAGTTCACTTAACGACTGCGGTGTCTGTTTAACGATCTCAATGATCGTTTTATGACTGTGGCATTCATAAAGTGGTCGCTTTATGATTGTGACTCTCAAATTAACAACTGCCACAAAAATGGTTGTAAAATCAAATCAATCACATGGGTGACCTGATTTATGACCATCACAAGTTATGACCCTGATGGGCAGACTCCCTTACGGTTGTAACTCGAGGAATAGTGTGTGGCATCATAACCTTACAATGTACACTGTCATTGTATTGACATCATAGTGGCTTGCAGCAGTGGTGGAATTCAAATTTTTTTACTACCGGTTCTGTGGGCATGGCTTGGTGGGCGTGGCTGGGGGAGGGTCATGTGACTGGGTGGGCAGTTTCTGTCAGCAGGGCAATAAAGATTAGGCTAGAAACAACACCAGAATGTTTATTTCCTGCCTTCCTTACAGGATTAACCCTGTAAAGTGGAAAAAAAACAGATTTCTTCTAACAACCAGTTCTCCAAACTGCTTAGAAAATTTACTACTGGTTCTAGCAAACCTGTGGCTTGCAGGGACCCCTGTGCTTACTAAGTAGCTTGAAGCAAATTTTCTATTTTCTTTACATCGGATAACTTGAAACTCTTGAAGATAGAGAAGGAACCTCATGAGAAAGTCAAGTTCTCCTCCACCCAAACAAGAGAAGAGTGAACTAGCCCAACCAAGGGTTCCTGACTGGGTGATTGAACTTCTGCCTGCAGTCTCCCCATTTTTTTACTTTTTGTAAATATACCCTTTGGGGACTGCTGAGACCTCTCATTGCAATACACTTTAAAAAACTTTAAAACAAGCAGATCTGAGCCTTTTTTGACCCTATATTGTGTACACCCATTAGCATCCATGTGTTTTGAGCTGCCACAGTTCCCAAAGCTGCCAACATCCTCTTACATCCAGTCAAATTTAAAAAAATACATAGCCAGCACACACACTTCCTCATTCACACTTTCAAGTGTTCTTTGTGTACATTATCCAGACCATTGTCCAGATCAGTCCAGACTATGATGGCTGGGGAATGCTGGGACTTGAAAGCCACACATTTTCAAGTCGCCAAGATGAGGAATGCTGGTCCAGACACTTGCTGGAAAAACAGAGAGTGGGAGATAAAGGAGGAGAGAGAGAGGAGACGGAAAGGGAGAGAAGAGGACAGGAGAGGAGAGGGAGAGAGAGAGAGAGAGAGAGAGAGAGGAGGACAGGGAGATGAATAGGGGAAGAGTGGGAGAGGAGAAAGAGATAGAGACAGGAAAAGGAGAGAGGAGGAGAGGGTGAGGGGGGATGAATAAGGGAAGAGGAGAGGAGGAGGAGAGAGTGACAGGAAAAGGAGAAAGGGAGAGAGAAAGATGAGAGGGGGATGAATAGGGGAAAGAGGGAGAGAGAGTAGAGACAGGAAAGGGAGAGAGTAGGAGATGAATAGGGGAAGAGTGGGAGAGGAGAGAGAGAGAGAGAGGAAAAGGAGAGAAGAGGAGAGGGACAGAGGAGGAGAGGAAGGTGAATAGGGAAAAAGAGGGAGAGAGGAGAGAGGAAAGAGAGAGGAGGAGGAGAGGGATAGAGAGAGAGAAGAGGGGGAGAAATAGGGGAAAAGAGGGAGAGAGGAGAGAGAGCGTGAGAGAGGACATAGTTGCTAGGGAAAAGGAAAGCTGTCCTGCTGGGATGAATTATTCTTGCTGTTTTTATTTTTTATTTTTAAATCTCAAATAGCAGTGATGCTGGCAGGATAACGTGACAACATCGTCACAATTTCATAATAGTTTCATAGCTGCAAAAGAGAACTTGTGTGTGTGTGTGTGAGAGAGAGAGAGACAGAAGATGGGCTTCTTTGACAGAATGATGCGAAAATTTTACCTGCTGATAAAAGGAGGAGAATCAAGCCAGCCACTCTCTTTCCGGGGCTAGGAAACTGATTAAGGTCAAAATCATTGATAAGGCTGTAATCTTTGGTTTAGATAGGTTGTAGTGGACTCTGACCAGGGACTGGAAAGGGTGGGAAATAGGAAAACAAAACCAACAGAAAAACAATCTACCACCAATCTTAATGTTCCAAAACTCTGTGTGTGTGTGTACTGATAGTAGATTGTTTTTCTGTTGGTTTTATATATTTCCTCTGAGTTTAAATAAACTGGGTTTAAACTAAAAAAAAAAAATCAACATAGTCAGTGTTGGGAATGAAGTAGTGTAACTGGAAAGGGACGGGCGGGCAGCTTCAGAGCCAGATATGAATGGTACGAAGAATGTATGTGATGGAACCCAGATATGAAAAGATGAGAGATATTAGATGTGACAGAATAGCTGGAAAGGTGTATGGCTTTTCTGTGGAGATGGAATCTAATACTTTCCATAATTTCACCCATTTACATTTCCACCCTGGAGTAGGCAATTATTGCCTAGTCTGAACCTGTAGCTTTTGATATAAGATAAATAATTACATAAACACGTGGTTAGCATGCTACCTAACTTGTGGCAGCTTGATTTTGAAGCTCCCAGAGCAGAATAAGTTAAGAGAGTGGCTTATTGCATGAGAGCCTTTCAATCATCCATTTGCAACTCAACAAGCCAACTCGATTTAGTGGCTCCTTTCTTAGACACTTCAGAAAAAAACCAACACAAAGATTCAGGTCAACATGACTTTTATTCCTTTTGGGAATTTTGACCCAATATTACATGGAGTTTTTTAACAATATAGAATATCTCTGCATATCACGGATGGTGAAGTCCATCACAACCTCAATCTGTTTTGTCAGGTCCTGGTTTGGGTGCGTTGAAGGGATGCTCAATCACTTCTGAAAGGCAAATAAAGACCAAAAGGTCAGTGGTCAGGAAAGAACAGAAAGTACGGTAGATTTATTGAGTGAATAAGAATATTTACTAGGTGAATGAGAAAGCTCAAAGCTATTTATTCATCTAAGAGAAGAGTTCAAATAGGAGCAAAATGATTGGATTCTCTACCACAGAAACTCTTTTCTCAACCTTGACTTTAAGTTGTGTGGACTTCAACTCACAGAATTCCCTGGGAGAATTGGCTGGGATATTGCCAAGATTGAGTAACAGTGTTCAAGAATTCATTAGGGATCAAAGATACTAGAAACTTTATTGACAAGCTATTATGACCTCTCTTCTTTTGCATTTTATTTATTCTTGGGTTCACTTTATATACTCAGTATAGCTGTAATAAAGAGGTAAATAAGAAATTCTTCATTTTGTGTCAAAGCCATTGGACTTCCTGATTTCCCAGAATTCTACTTGTCAGGGACCATAACAAGAATAAAGCCAAACATCTGCCACATTGAATGCATATTCTGTGAGTGTGCAGTCCTAATCCACCAGGTAGTCCCTACATCAGACAAATCTGTTATAGGCTGGGTTTATCTGTTGTGCTAATCCATGGTTTACTTAGTGATGATTTCCAAAGCTGGCTGAATTCCCAATATGTGATAAGCTAAAACCAAGAAGTGACATGACATCTTAGTTGAATATGTGACTTCAGTCTTTAAAACAAAATGGGATGTTCATTCACAACTTACAGCCATTTATTACCGTACACTGTGGATGCCCATAAATAGACATAATGGAACTTGTTGTGAAGAAACAAGACACCAAGATTTGGAGAAGGGCTATGGACTAAGGCCAACTATTTCATGATGCCACCACTTAAGTGATACAATTACTTCATTGGCCTGCTTGGTCCCTTCCCTGGAGGTCATTAAGAGTCACACAACTACAAGGAGGGTGTTGAATTCAGGCCTCGAAGCCTGAAGAAGGACAGCCTATAAAATCAATATAATGCATAAAACAGATTTTGAAATGTGGGAAGATTTATCTTTTGATCATGAAGACATCCTGATGTCAAAACATGTCTAGCAAATTATATTATCAATGCGCATGTTTTCAGACACAGTGGTCTGCTTAATTTCATTTTGGTAAATAGATCTCTGCATTTTCCTTCCTTGTGTGCTTTTCAATGCAGCTGGAATTAACCCACACTCATACAATATTTTTAAGTGAACTGGGGCCCTGGCTGAAGTTGCTTATGAGAGTTCATTTCCAGAAACAGCCTCCCCTGAAAAGGGATCACCTGAGGCTTTTTGGTCACACTACAAGTAAGATAGTGAATTATAGTATTATTTTTTTTAAGTTGCACCTCTTAAAATAACACAGTCCTTTTGTTTTGCTTTGTAAATGTGTGGCTTCCTTGCCATCCTCCTCCCCCATTCCTTGAAGATGCTGAAATGACCACTTCATCAGGATTTGTTTATTTAGCATACTGTGCTAAATATCCTAGCCAGTATAAGATAGTGGGATAAATTAAATCAAGGTCTTTAGAGCAGCTTTGCATAAAGCTTTATTAAGGCTAATCGGTATAAAGTATAAATAGTGAGGCATTTTTCAACAACCCTTCTCTTACCTTTGGTCTTTTCAAATACCCTTTTTACGGTCCTCAGAGCCGTCCTTACAGCATTGGCAACACAATCCATGTTACACATCTTGTCGGCTTGTCAATTACAGCACCTGAGGATAGCTATAAAGATAAAATGCTATCTGAGATGGGTAATTCTGGACAACCACCAGACGTTAAGAAAGAAATACAAACCACTCTTTGCCACCATCCATCAGTGGTGGTATTCAGCCTGGTCACATTGGTACTACTGAACTGGTAGTGGCGACGAGCATTTGTCACCCCCATCCTATCCTATCCTATATCCCCTTCATTTTTTCCTTTGTAGCTCAGTGAATTGTGCAGAACAGCTGTTTTCTGCACTTCTGGAGCCTTCCTACTCACCTGGTAAGTCCAATACTTGCAAGTTTAGAAGCCGTCCAGTAGTGTGGATGGTATGTGTGTGTAGCACACCGAACCGGTAGTAAAACCGATTGCATCCCACTACTGCCATCCATCCAGTGGTCAGGTGGCCATAGAAAGGAACCAGATTGGTTCCACAGCAACCAAAACAAATGTATATATAGGGCAATCCTTGACTTAACAACCATTGGTTTAGTGACCATTCAAAATTGCAGTGGCACTGTAAAAGTGACTTGTGTCTGTTTTTCACACTTTATGACCATCGCAGTATCCCTCTGTTCACGTGAACAAAATTGGAATGCGCTTGGCCTCTGGCATGTATTTCTGACTGTTGTCGTGTTCCGTTTCGCGACCTTCCGACAAGCAAAGTCAATGGGGAAGCCAGATTCACTTAACAGCCGTGTTACTAACTTAACTGCAGTGATCCGTTTAACAATTGTGGCAAAAGAAGTCGTAAAATGGGTCAAAACTCACTGAACAACGGTCTTGCTTAACAAAAAATTGGGGGCTCAGTTGTGATTGCAAGTCGAGGACTAGCTGTATAGCTCATATCCTCCCTAAAAATTTCCGTGGATGGACTGAAGTTGCTCCTTTTTCTGGATACCTTTATGAGGTTGTACAAAATGCTGGATGTAAGCAGCAAAAGATTCTTCCCTTCAGTTTTGTGCCATACCAGAAAGTTGCCTTTATTTATTTATTTTTGTATGCCAGGTTCTTATAGGAAATACAAAATATAGGGCTATTAAAAAAGAAAAGGGCATTCCACCTTCCATCAACTTGCATCACTTGGCTCTTGCCATCCCTTAAAATCCACAGTCAGTTCAAATGACTGAGATGCCTGAGAATCTCCATAGACAGTAGTACCGTATATAGGACTCACAGAAAGTTAAAAGCATCGCCCTGCACATATTTACCGGTAGTTTTTTTTTCCTAAATTAAAATAGGTTCTCCTTCAGAAAACGTGCTTAGAATTGTCAGTAAAAATCGTAGCATCCAAAATCACAGAAAGTCAAGGAAGAAGATTCTTTTGTTCTTCAAACAGATACAAAATAGGATTGTTATCTCCATGACTTACACAAAATCCATATAACATCGTCCCCATCATCACAGAGATGACAGCAATCCTGAGTAAATTATAAAGGAGCATCAGATCTGCTCCTTTAGAAGACCCCTTTCAGATCTCAAATTCTCCAGAGGGATCAGGTTACAAGACCACATCCCAACTAATACAGCACCAGATCTGAAAAAAAACAGATCAGCATTCCTTATTAATATATTTTAAAAGTTGAGTAGAAGTAATTATATGTCAACTGTTTGTCTTCACTATATCTCAAATTGATCTAAGAGCTAAGGGATAGGTGTGCCCTTACTGGAAGTAATTTATAAACATAACTTTGCTGTTACCAAGAAGAAAGTTTAATCTATAAACTTGTCCTCCTATAATGGTCTTCCTGGAACATTTTTGTCCTCATTCTGGGGACAAGCAGCACCATGTAGAAACCTTTTCCTCCTCTTTCCCCATATAATGACCCACCATGAAGGACCTCTACCACAATTTCTCTCCAGTGACATCCTACTCATTCAAGACTCAGCAATTCATCTGCTACCAAGATCCCAATCTTTGGGTGTCTTTCTTTGTCTTCCTGTTTATTTATTCTCCCAAGTCCTGAATCACAAGTTTTAGTGATACCAATTAGCATCAGAATCAGAGATCTATGCTCTAATTACCTAGCTAGATGCTTCCTAAACAAATATCTACACCTGGTATACTTTAGCAGCTAAATAGCCTTGCAGGTGAGTGTAGCATTTTGCTTGCCTCCCCAAAATGTTGCTTTTCCAGAATTCAGACTGGGGATGATCAAAGGGGGAGTGGTCTCCACTCCCATCCCCAATATAAGTGTACCCTGTAACTACCTCTCTTCATTCCTGTTCCTTGGCCACTATTAGCCCCTTTTGCTTTCCATTTACTGAACGTAGATTCAGATGAAGCAAAACATTTTGAGACATTTCTTAAAGGTAGTAAGAGGATTGGAAGTAATAGACTAAAGGTGTTTATGAATTCCCCCTATCCCATATTTTAGCATCTGGGATGTATTTTCTTTCTTTGTTTTTGTAAAAGAGAAAGCATTAAAAAAAACTACAAGCAATGATCACAATGCAAGGGATTATCACAGACTCTCCTGTTAAAATTATATTATTGAATCAGAGAGAGAGAGATTCAAGGAAGTGTGTTCTCTGAGTTTGGTTGTTTTCTTGCAGATTTTTCATGATCAAAACTAGTTTAACATCAGAACTGGTGGTGCCTCATAGCAGCTGGGGCTAGGTTACACCATCAGAACTAGCACTGATGATGTTACTAGTTTGGGTAATGAAATGTCTGCAAGAAAACAACCAACAAAGCAACCAGAGAGCAGGAAGGACTTCTCATATCAGCCTTGAGCTGCAAATATTCTTCTATATTGGATCGCATTGCAGGCTGACTCTGCTCACTGCCAGAAGTTCAGTCCTGACTGGCTCAAGGTTGACTCAGCCTTTTATTCTTCCTAAGTCGGTAAAATGAAGACCCAGATTGATGGGGACAATATGCTGATATTGCAAATTGCCCAGAGAGTGCTCTAAAAGCACCATGAAGCAGTATATAAGTCTAAGTGCTATTGCCATCCATTAGAATGGGAACAAGATAGAAAGTTTCCAGCCAACACACACGCTATGTATTGGAAGCAAAAGCAGCCATGATCATCCTTTCCTCTTCATGTCTTTTAATCCAACTTTTGTTTTTATAAATAATACAAATGTTGTATGGCAAACATACATCATATTCCTTCCTCCTATTTTCCTCACATCAACAACAGTGAGGTGAATTTGGCTGAAAGAAAGTGACAGGCCCAAAAGTCACCCATGTAGCTTTCATGCCTAAAGTGGGACTAGAACTCATCATCTCCTAGGTTTCTAGACTGGTGCCTTAACCACTAGACCAGGGGTGGGCAATTACGGCTCCTTCATGACTCGTGGACTTCAACTCCCAGAATTTCTGAGCCAGACGGCTCAGGAATTCTGGGAGTTGAAGTCCACGAGTCATGAAGGAGCCGTAATTGCCCACCCCTGCACTAGACCAAACT
>JAEANM010024807.1:0-11076 GCA_017656035.1 Myanophis thanlyinensis | reverse complement strand
TCCTACCTTAACTTACCCGCGGTTGCATAAGCATTTCATTGCATATCGTACCATGTATGACTGTGTATGTGACCAATAAATTTGAATTTGATTTGATTTGAATTGGAATGGAATGGAATGAATGCAATGTAATACAATACAAGGAACAGGGAATGGAATGGAACACAACACAACAGGGAACAGAGTATAGCACATGGCACGGCACGGAAAACAGAAAAGTTATAGAATAGATTGGAATATTTTGTATAGCGAAGTCTGATTATAAACACACAGAATTTCTCTTCAGTGCAGAAGCTCTTCGTGTACATGCAAAGCAACAAATAATCATAAAAACAATACCAATAAGAAGGGGTAGTAAAAAACATAAGAAGGATAATAATACTATAGCTCTAGTACATGGGTAAACAGCCTTAGGCATAAGACAGTGCTGTTGGAATTAGGTATTCAGCAGAGTGATGCCATAAGGCAGTGTTTCTCAGGAAGCTTCTAATCCCCTTGCCTTCCATCTAAAATTAAAGGAAACTTGGGCTAAAGCAATTTTGCATTTATAGTATAGATTTCCAAATTTTCAAGCTGGTGCCAGAAACAGTTTTTTAAAAAATTAGCTGCTATTTTCCTCAGAGAGATCAATTCACGTTCTTTAATTTAGTTCTACAGGCTATAAATCTTGAAAAGTTGGGAGTTTTATTCTCCAGGGGTTTCAACAAATAAGGGACTGTAAATAGAACATAGAATCATAGGGCTGGAAGGGATCTTGAAGATCTTCTAGTCTAACCTCCTGTTCAAAGCAAGAGACCTTATACCACAGTGTTTCTGAACCTTGGCAACTTCAAGATGTTTGGACTTCAACTCCCAGAATTCCCCAGCCAGCTTTGGGAGTTGAAGTCCAAACATCTTAAAGTCGCCAAGGTTGAGAAACATTGCCAGAAGGGAAAAAACTGTCCCTATGTCTAGTTCTTTTGGCATGCAACGTTCTTTAGCGCCATCCGGAGTGGAGGAATTGAAACAGTTGATGTCCAGGATGTGAGAAGTCTATAGATATTCTCAGGGCTCCTTCTGACTCGTGAAATATAACAGTCTTGTATGGAAAGTAGGCTGGTTGCAATTGCAGTGAAAAGTAGTGAAACAATCTACTGCAGCAACATTACACAACATATCCATTATCCAACCTAACCCAACACACTAACATTGAAATACTGTACCCAGAATCATGGACCTCATCAATCTCCACCTTACTATCTACTGTCACTCTGATGGACAAATATACCAACAAATCAGGAATGCTCATGACTCTCAGGACTCATTGCAGGAACTATAATGCAGCATCTAGAAACTATAAAACTCCGGCACATACAACTGAAAATATAGATCTGGTATGTGGATGAGAAACTACTAGAGAAGATACGTACATGAAATAATCAACAACATCTTCAAAGGATTAAAATTCAGAAGGGAAGAAGAAAACAACAACGTACTACCCTTCCTGGATAGTTTCATCAGCAGAGGAAACGGCAGCAAATTAGAAACACAAGTCTATGAAAATACGACCCATGCTAGCTAACTGCTCCACTGCGAAGTTAATCCAACTTTCCATAAGAACATTATTCAGATGAGCACTGCAGCAACACCAGAACACCAGAAAAAGGAAACAGACACACACCCCTTACACAGCATCTTCCAAACAAAATGAATACCCGCGCACTAGATCAAAAAATGCTGACCACTGAAGCCACTATCAAAGGATGCCATCAAGAAAAAAAGCCAGCTCACAAACGACCAACAGACTATCACAACCACGCAGCATCACCACAGCACACAAACTAACTGAAGCCTTCCAAACCATACTGAGTAAAAACAAAAGACCCAGTAGCCCGAGAAGGGGGTTAAATACAGTAGTTCATGTACAATCTACAGTCTAAAGCAGGGGTGTCTTACTGGCGGCCCGCGGACTGGATGCATCATGCACAAGCCACACCTACTGCAGCTCTGCAAAGGGGAAAAATGTTGTGAAATGTCACGGGACGACAATGTGACGCCGCATGTTTGATCCCCGTGGTCTAAAGCAGCAGTCACGAAACAGTGGCCCGTGGACCGCTGGTGGTCCGTGAGAAAATTTTGGTGGTCCGCAGAAAAATTATTTGCATTTTTTATATTACACTAAATCAAGGGTCCTCAGGGCACTTAGCTTGGCTGCCTGTTTAGTAGCTCCAACCCCTCCCTCTGTCACAGGAGTCCAGGTGCCTCAACGAGCAGCGTGTGAATCTCCCGCCACCCGAGAGAGAAGAGCACACCGGAGCCCAAACGGCCTTGCACTCCTGCAGATCTTTCCTCTGCTTGGAAAGCCTATGTTCTAGTCCTCAGTGAGGTACTTCTGCTAAGCCTCCTTCTCGGTTGGATCCAATTTGAACTGAGCCAACTGTTTTGCCAACTCTTTCTGCTTAGCTCCAACAACTGCATCCTGTTGGGGCCCTAAGGAGCCTGGGCAGGGGGGAGCGAATAGAGGTTGGTGAGGTGCCCCTTGACATGAGTGACATCGAGTTAGCCATGCCCACCCAGTAACATGACCATCTAGCCACGCCCACCCAGCCAGTCATTAGGCAGATCGCATCAGTGGTCCACGTGATTTAAAAATTATGAATTTAGTGGTCCCTGAAGTCCGAAAGGTTGGGGACCCCTGGTCTAAAGGATTATAACAGCAATTATGTAGGACAGACAGGCAGAAGACTAGCTGAACACATCCATGGATACCAACTAGACGTCAGAACGCACAATGAAAACTGCTCGATTTCATAACACACAGCCCAGCTCAACTGTAGTTTTAACTGGGAATCTGTGAGTATCCTAGACTAAGCTAAGTCCAAAAATCACTCGGGAATTCCTGGAAGCCTGGCATTCAGATAAATCAGTCCTCGTTACACACAGATATCAACCATATTTACAGACACTTCAAGCGACTAAAAACGCTAAGAAGGAAACAGAAAGATCAGAGCACATCCTCTGTAGCAGCCAACGCCTAGATATGCAGGGATTAACACCAGACAATCAAGCAGAAAACAATACCCTAATCAAGAAACTACCAAGGAGAAAACCACACCCACAACCACCAACGGCTATCAGAGCAACCTACTGCACTGGTCCTCAACTTTTGGGGCACCAAGGACCGGTTCTATGGTAAGAAGTTTTTCCGTGGCCTGGAGGGGATGTGGTTTCACATGCTACCTACATCCTACGGATGGGGTTTTGCTTCTTTGCATGGCCTGGTTGCTAGCATGCCATGGCCCAGTGCCATTCCACAGACCGGGAGTTGGGGACCCCTGAGTTACTGTATATAAACAGGGAGCAAACCCCAGACTCACTAACTCTGATGGTGTTACCTAGATAGGTTATGAAATGTCTCCAAGCAAAAAAAAACAAAAAAAAAACACAAGTGCACAGAGCATTAAGGACTCCAAAAGGACAAGTCACAGAATACTGGCGGGGAAAAACAGCCCACATGTTTTCATTGAAAAAAGCAATGTAATGAGCAATTAACTATGTCTTCTTTAAAAACCTGTACAATTGCTTAACTTTAATAAAGATTGTCTTCATTTCTGACTATTATTTCAAGCACTTAAGTGGCACAATACAATCAGCCATAACTATCATGGTTTAGTGTGTTTAGTTTGTTGAATAAACTGTAGTTACATCAGAGCTTACTATCAAGTCTGAACCCAATCAATGGCTTGGATCTCAACAGTAAAATATTATTGAGTACAGCTGCTTCCAAAAATTACTAAAGCATATACAGTATCCAGAGTCCCTTCTCAGAGTCTTATGCATTCAAACATTTTCCACATTCTCCCATATTCATTGCTGGCATGTTGAATTATTCCTATTTTCAAACAAATGTTAACAGTAAAATAAGGGGGGAAATGTTTTTATTCGTTATTTAACCAAAGTGCAATATTTAAGTGAAAGTTATCAAGAGGAATGCATTTCATCGTAATAGCTTCCAATAAGGTATAATCATATACCTTACATAAGGTATAATCAGAGTACCTTCCCATAAAGTTGAGAGGGAGTTGATTTAATTAAAGAGAACAGGGAAAGTGAACGTAGATTTTTTTTTTTAAAGGAAAAGATGAAAAAAAGGCAAAACAACAGCTGTATATACAAAGACTCGTCATACATGTCTACAGGATTATAGTTTTACAAAGCTGTTTCCACAATAATAGCTGGCCCCTGGTACTCCGTGAAAACTTAATGTTATTATCAACCTATGAATGAATTGCTTACACGCATGTAGTTTAGATGTGGACAATTAACACGAAATCGGCTCCCACTGCTAAGAGCTGGATAACTGAACCTTTCAAGGTGTTGACAACACACAACTGTTTTTGGGGAACCAAAGACAAACTTTCCAAGTCAACTGTCATGCAATAATAATGGCTACATTTTGGAAGGTAGAGGGGGGGGGAAAAAAGGTGTGTTTGATTTCTGGGAGAACTACAAAGGCAAAGATTTGGCCTATTTTGACAGAAAATAAGCCCGTGTGTCATCTACAGAGATTCATGAAGTGACATGAAAGCAGCAGACTAACACTTCATATTTATTACATTTCCTGTGCGTCATAACCCCTACAGAGGCACTGCTCAATTGAAATGAATCAGGACCAAGCCAAAAAAACACACGTTTCTTCAATATAGGTCCTTTTCATTAGTCCATAGTGTGGCACTGTTAAACTTCAAGCTGCATTCAAAAAACTTCCTTCGCAACAGGGGGTAAATGGTATTTTGTCAAGCACAGAAGTGTATTTAGCACAGATACAACAAACTTAGGGAGGAGAGAAACCACCCAGACTTAAAAACTAAAGACACTATGGATTTGACCTTATTAATAAAGTTTTTTTTTAAAAAAGCAGGAAGCCTAAATATCCTCTCCAATAGGAGGCCCTAGAAAAAGGCCATTCTAAGACACTGAGAAACAAACTTCTTGGATTCCTTCCAGGTAACTAGCATGAAAAACAAATTATTGGTCCGGTCGATGGCACAGTCCTGAGCTGCTACTCTCTTACAGGGAAAATAATGTCATGTGGGGGTCCTTAGAGCTCTCTTCAGCTTGGCTGTTTTCTTGCAGACGTTTCATTACCAAAATAGGTAACATCACCAGTGCTAATGGAGAGTTTAGTTTAGTTTAGTTTATTAGATTTTAAACCGCCACTCCCCCAAGGGACTCGGGGCGGTGGACAGTGAACTAAAAAACAGACTTAAAATACAAAAAATAATTTAAAATACAAATTAAAAGATTAACAATTTAAAATTATATAAAAATTTAAAATTTAAATTTTTTAAAAAATCTAATCAACCCTAAAATTAATATTCGGCCAGACCGGCCTGTTGGAACAAATGGGTCTTTAATGCACGCCGGAAGGTCCGCAGGTCTGTAATGGTCTGGATCTCTGGGGGCAGTTCGTTCCAAAGGGAGGGTGCCCCCACAGAGAAGGCTCGAACCCTCGGGGCTGCCAGATGACAACGTGCAGGCAATGGGACCCCAAGGAGGCCCGCCCTGTGGGAACGTACTGGCCGGTGGGAGGCTGATGGTGGCAACAGGCGGTCCCGTAAGTACCCGGGTCCCAAGCCATGGAGCGCCTTGAAGGTAAGAACCAGCACCTTGAATCGCACCTGGAAGGCCACAGGGAGCCAGTGCAGCTCGCGCAGGAGAGGTATAATATGGGAGCTCCGAGGAGCCCCCAAAATCACCCGCGCGGCCGCACTCTGCACCAACTGCAGCTTCCGGATGCTCTTCAAGGGGAGCCCCATGTAGAGAACATTGCCATAGTCAAGTGGGGTTGGTTTTCATTTTATGTATTAGTGGCTTGCCCTGTCAGTGATAGTAGGAGTGGTCTTGATGGTTCCTTCATTGGGCTGTTCATTGTTAGCTTGTTTGTCTTGGCTAGTAGTTCCCTGTTTGGAGTCTTGTGTACTTCCTGATTGTTGGTCTAGTGCAGGGGTGGCGAACCTTTTACTTACCAAGTGCCAAAAAGTACTTGCTTTGTGCGTGCCATCTACACTTGCCTGCAGCTCCTCCACCTGCACTGCATGTGCAACTGCACCATCTGCATATGCATGCAGCTTTTGCATATGCACATGCCCGCTGCACGCAGGCACTCAGGAGCAATCGCATGCGCGTGCGCAGGAGAGCTCCAAAGACCAGCTGGATTTCCTGCTGCAATCGTGTGCATGCACAGCGGAGGCCCGAAGACCAGCTGGGTCTCTGCAATCACGCATGCATGCATGCGCAATCGCATCTGCATGCTCAGCTGGAGGTAAGTTGGTCGACAGCTGGTGTGCCCAGCAAGATGGCTCTGCGTGCCACCTGTGTCACCCGTGCCATAGGTTCGCCATCACGGGTTTAGTGTTAATTCATCTCTCCTTATTTGGGTGTTAATTACTGTTGAGAAGGGGTTTTAGTCTTTTTGGTTTCCTTATTGGCTTTCTGATTGTCTCTTTTGAATGGTCTGTAGATATTGTTTATCTCAATGTGCCAGTTGATGGGTGATTTGTCTTGAATGCCAGTCTTCCAAGAATTCTCTGGTGTTTTGGGACTTGGTTTGGTCTAAAATACTCAATTCCCCAGTTGAAACTATAGTTAAATATGTCTATGTGTTTTGGAACTTTTCATTCATGCCGTCTGACTGCTTGTTGGTGTCCATGGACGCCATAAGCACCAACTAATGGCAAGGCTTCCTCTACTTGGACAACAGAGCTAAAAGTGTCTTCCTATCATGCCATAATCAGCACGATGATCTTAAAAGTGGGGTAAAAAACAGGGATAATGTTAAAAGTGTTCTGACAACATACACAGAAAATAGAATGGAAAGGATTCCAACATCCATCCTGAAGAGTAGTGGTTCTTGTTTACCAATGCAAAAGGCAACTTAAAAAGAGTTGCCAAAGGATTTGTGTTCTCCGCTGTGTATATTTATACACTTGCATTCTTTCTGATAAAGTCATTCTGGGGTTAATTGAGGGGTGTTTGCTGCTGCTGAAGTTTCTTGGCAAATCTTTGCAGAGTTTATAACTATTATATCTCACAGTGTTTCTTAACATTAAATGTTTCACAACATTTAGTGGCAGAAAATGACTAAACGGTCAAAATGAGGTTGAATTAAGCAACCTTTTAACACTAACATTTTTTTGCTTTGCCTTGCCCATTTGAAGCCTCGTTTCCCAGAATGAATTGATGGGTTTGGGGCCATAGGTTTGAATAAGCACAAACCTGCCAGTTAATGTTAAAATAAACCTTTGATCAATTAAGTAGCCAGAAGCCATGGTGGTGCAGTGGTTAGAATACAGTATTGTAGGCTAACTCACTGCTCACTGCCAGGAGTTTGATCCTGACCGACCAACTTAGGGCACCAACTTAGGGCAAGTGTATTTGGTAAGCTGTCAAAGTTAACCAACATCTTTTCGTGATGACCTAAATTATGATAAAAACAGGAGAAATGAGAATACCACTGCTCTGATCAGCTAGTTGTAGGGCTTTTACCCAAGAACAGTCCTGCCTCTTTAAGGACTAGGCACCACCAAAGGAAGATGCAGCGGTACCTTAACCCTTCTTTCCCATGTGCCAATGTCAGAATCTATTGGAGCACCATGGTGGCGCAGTGCTTAGTAGTACTGCAGGCTAATTCTGCCAACTGCCAGAAGTTTGATTGTGAGCAGCTCAAGGTTGACTCAGCCTTCCGTCCTCCCGAAGTTGATAAAATAAGGACCCAGATTGCTGGGGGCAATAGGCTGATTTTGTGAACCACTTAAAGAAGGCCATAAAAACATCATGAAACGGTATATAAGTCTGAGGGCTATTGCTAGTCACCATTTATCAACACCCAACTAAATTTTTTTTGCAATAAAATGTCACCAGATAAAATGTCAGCATCCGTTTCTGCACAAATCCAGACAAACAATGTTCCAAGATTTGAGGGGTTACCACAAGGAAGAGGGAGGTCAACCTATTCTCCAAAGCACCTGGAGGCAGAAGCAGCAGCAATGGATGGAAACTAATCAACCTAGGACTAAGAGAAATTTCCTGAGAGTAAGAATAACAACAGCAACTTAGACTTGTATACCGCTTCACAGGGCTTTTACAGCCCTCTCTAAGCGGTTTACAGAGTCAGCCTATGGCCCCCAACAATCCGGGTCCTCATTTTACCAACCTCGGAAAGATGGAAGGCTGAGTCAACCTTGAGCCTGGTGCGATTCAAACTCTTGGCAGTGAGCAGTAAGTTACCTTGCAATACTGCATTCTGACCACTGTGCCACCCCAGCTTTTTTTTCCTTCCTTCCTTCCTTCCTTTCCTTCCTTCCTTCCTTCCTTCACAATAGACTTATACACTGCTTCACAGGGCTTTCCATCCCTCTCAAAGTAATTTACAGAGTCAGCCTATTGCCCTCAACCATCTGGGTCCTCATTTTACCAACCTCGGAAGGATGGAAGGCTGAGTCCACCTTCAGCCTGGTGATTTTTCGAACTGCAGCCAGCAGTCAGCAGAAGAAGCCTGCAATACTGCACTCTCACCACTGTGCCACCATGAACAAGTAATCCGTGGAATGGCTTGCCTCCAGAAATTGTGAATGCTCCAACACTGGAGGTTTTTAAGAAGACACTGGACAGCCATTTGTCTGAAATGGTATAGGGTTTCCTGCCTAAGCAGAGGGTTGGACTAGTAGACCTCCAAGGTCCCTTCCAACTCTTGTTATTCTGTTATGTTCTGTTATCCCCTCCTCATCTCAAAAGCCTCGTGTCCTTTTGCTGGTTTGTTCCAAGTATTACAAGGCTGAGACCACTCCTTCCTATTAAGACTTTTCAAGCCAAACGGGCAGGAAAAAATGCCTTCGGCCATCTCCCACTATCAAGGCAGGAAAAAAAATCCATTTCCTCATCCACAGCTAGTCAATCACTTCTGTCTTCTAAGATAAGTAGGCACAACAAACTTTGCTATTATCTGTGGACTGTCGTAAAGGAAATAGTTTTGAATTTTTTTGTCCAAAAGTCACACTTGAACTCCCCGTGACCTCTACGCAACTCCAGAGCCAAGCCAAGAGCCACCCAAGCAGTCTGAAGACATCACAACGTGTACTGGAGCAACTGTCCACCCGGCATCCGATCTTTTAAGACAGGCTACAAGGCATCATCATAGAAAAACAAAAACAAAAAACCAGAGAGCGAACATAAATATTTATTATTTTGCTATGTCAGTGTTTCTCAACCTTGGCAACCTTAAGAGGGTGGATTTCAACACCATGCTGGCTGGGGAATTCTGGGAGTTGAAGTCCATTCAAGTTGTCACAGTTGACAAACATTCTTCTGTGTAATCCCCCCTTAATAAAGGACATTTATTATGTACTTTGTATGTAAAAATAAGTTAAATACCCCAACTTATTCTTAATCCCAGACCCGTGATGGCGAACCTATGGCATGGGTGCCACAGGTGGCACACAGAGCCATCTTGCTGGGCACCACAAGCTGTCGGCCAACTTACCTCCAGCTGAGCATGCACATGCATGCATGCGCAATTGCAGAGACCCAGCTGGTCTTTGGGCCAGTGCTGTGTATGTGCACGATTGCAGCAGGAAATCAAGTTGGTCTTTGGAGCTCTCCTGTGCATGCACATGCGATTGCTCAGGTGTGCGTGAGTGCTTGTGCACAGCGCGTGTACATTACACATGAAAAAGCTGCATGCATGCGCAGATAGTACAGTTGCACATGGAGGAGCTGCATGCAAGTGAAGATGGCACGCGCAAAGTGTGTACTTTTGGGCACTTGGTAAGTAAAAGGTTCGCCACCACTGTCCTAGACTTATCTTTTAGCCTTAAATATGTCTTCCAAAGTAACTTCCATGATTATAGTGCTTTATTTATACCTCCGTTATGATCCTTCACACACATACAAAATAATTACCCTATTCCCTCCAGTCCTATTAGGAAATTAAAGAGACTGTATTATAAACTATCCACAGAAAAATAACAATGAGATGCGTAAGAACTACCAG
Organism: Myanophis thanlyinensis; assembly: GCA_017656035.1. Classification (NCBI taxonomy): domain Eukaryota; kingdom Metazoa; phylum Chordata; class Lepidosauria; order Squamata; family Homalopsidae; genus Myanophis; species Myanophis thanlyinensis. Next base: position 1,046 of record JAEANM010024807.1, on the reverse strand, counting down.
TAATTTATTGCGTTCCCTTTCTTTTAAACCCCCCTGTATTAAAGCAACATAAAAGTTAGCTATTTTTAGGATTTTCCATGAACGGGTCAGACGTCCTGTTCTTCAACCAACCTTTTGTAAAAACCCAGAGGGAAAAGAACAAAGTGAAACAGAATGCATTCAGGAAAGAATATTATAGGGTATTTTTTTTAAAGCAAATTCTTTAGATTTGATACTACAATGCCCCCGTGTGTAAGAGCAAGTACAGGTAGTTCTCGAATCACAGCCGCAACTGAGCCCAAATTTTCATTGTCCGTGTTTCTGTTGAAACCTTTGATCAGTGAGTTTTGCCCCCTTTCTTGCCGTAGCTGTTAAGTGAATCACTGCAGTTAAGTCAGTGACTTCGTGGTTAAGTAAATCTGGCTTCCCCATTGACTTTGCCTGTCAGGTCGCCCTAGGGGATCGTGGGGGATCGTAGGGACACTGCGACCGTCATATATATGAATTGTCTGCCAAGCACCTGGATTTTGATCACGGGGATGCTGCAGAGGTCATAAATGGTGAGAAATGATCGTAAGCCACATTTTTTTCAGTGCCGTTGTGGGAATTAAAGGAATCCTAATAAGTTTCCGGTTGTGAAAATATCTTGTAACGGTCAATCAATTCGTATCTAAAAAAAATGAGTCTGCCACAAGACAACTTGCTCTTATCAGCAAGTTAGTTCTTTTTAAAAAATTACTAATCCCATACAACAGTGTTTCTCAACTTGCTGGCTGGGGAATTCTGGGAGTTGAAGTCCACCCCTCTTAAAGGACCCAAGGTTGAGAAACACTGCTATATAAGCACAGTTTTATTGTTGTAAACGAACCTGAGGTTTTTGTTTTTTTATCTTCAAAGTATATTCCTATTCACGCACTTCACTTCTCCAAAACAGAATTGGAGGGTCAGAAACTGTAGGAAAATTGAGGAAATTCATTCGTTCAGTTGCATCCATGATACCATGAATGGATAGAGTTGCCCTTGCAGAGATGAAGGGCATATAAAATGGATGGATGGATGGATGGATG
>JAEANM010024805.1:0-11077 GCA_017656035.1 Myanophis thanlyinensis | reverse complement strand
CCAGACAAAACCCGGCCACGTGTAAGGTAATTGGAAGCATAACACGTGCCTTGCCTTTTATTTCAGAAGAGAGGACTGTTGAAATTCCCAATAATAGTTGATAATGGTTTTAATTTTGGTTTTAATTTGGGAGGGGGGTGTATTTTTTTTATTCAAGATTTTGGTTGGTTTTGTGTTTTTTAAAACGTTCTTTGCATCTAAAATGGGAAATAATCACAGAGTTATTTGTTTACAAACTCCTATATATAGCAAATCATTATAAGTAAGTTTCAAAAGTAAAATGTACAGCTTTCAGATAACTTTTTTTCCCTTCTTCCTGTAGCCAAATGCTAATATTGCCTCCCTTCCAAGGAGAGGGCCATGGAGCCCGGCTATTAGAAACTGTCCATAGATACTACATGTCATCTCCTACAGTGCTTGATATAACAGGTATGTGAAATGAATTTTTATTGAAGCTACTAGCTTTTGAAATTCAACTGTCAAAATGAAGTGAACTTTCAAAGTTCAACTAATCAGAGGTCAAGATAATACTACCCTTTCTTATATAAGAACTGTGTATAATATAATTGTTCAAATCCTTTTTTTTTTTTTTTGCTAAGAAGAGTGCATCATGGAAATCCATCCCTTTTGCTCAAGGATTACCAGATAATTAGGCATTTTGGTTGTGAAGTACATAGCTAGCTTGACAAGGAATCTAAGTTGTTAGGAGGGGAAGGGTTAATTGCCATGGAGAGATTGTTTTCTTGAGGCAAACTGTTAAATCAAAAACTACTCTTAAGTATCTTATTTCTCTTACACATACAGTTGTGTTTTTAAACATGAGAGATTAAATGTATGTGTGTCTGAAGGAAATGAGAAAATTCCTATAAAATGATTTTGGGCTCAACTTTTGAAAAGGTGCAAGTTTACCACAGAACAAATGAACCATAACTTTACTTTTAAAGTTAAAAAGTAAACTATACTAGCTTCTCCAAAAAGATAAAAGGAAAATAAAAACTTCTATGTATTTGTCTCTGATAAATATCAGGAATATGATATTAAGGAAAGATCAGACATTTCCACTGTTTTTATCCAGAACGTAAGAGGAAAATTAATCTATATTGACTTTTGCTTCACTTTATTGACCCTTAACTTCACTATCTGAAGCAGTCATTCCACATCCAAAGAAACCATAGAGAATTAATTAGGGAAAGTGGTAGAAATTGCTTCATCCTCATTTCTGTCAAGAGAAAATACAGTTTGAGCAGAAAACTCCAATAAGACTGTGCTTCCATGGATGTTAATCTCCAAGCCATTGTTTTCTGATGCAACATACAGAAGACTACTCTCCATATAGTATGGAATGTTAGCAAAATAAATATAAATAAAATATATTCACATGGATCCACAGATTCCTTTTACCTATTTGTTAAATTTATTTGTGGCATATTTTGCTGTGTGACTACTCTCTCTCTCTCTTTGCCAATTGTCCTTTATGCTGCAGATTTTGCCATATTTCACATCTTTTTTCTAAGTTCCTGTCTTCTAGAAGGAACCGTTAGAAGGGGCCAGTTATAAACTATTATAAATATTTATGATCCAAGACGCTTTTGTGAAAGGAGCAATGATTAAACTTTTTTGATACCCAGTATACGCATTCATTTGAACTCATATTTGTCTATTTCACTGTACTATAGTGAAAGCATGAGATAGTCTTTATAAATTGTTTTTGTACACTTTCAAGTTTTGTGTTTCTTAAACAAAAATTGATATTCAATTTCACAAGCCACTTTTCAAAACCCACAGGGTCATTCTTGTATTATAATGTAGGGCTGTGCCCATGCTTTGGATGCAAAGGCAAAGGAGTGTTTTGGAGTGGGCAGGCTCCTTATACAGCACTTGTCTACAACTCAAAGCAGCTGTGTCTTTTTCTGGGGTTGCATGTCTGCTCCCTGCAGCTGCTGAACAGTCTTGGGAAAAGATATATTTGGTTTTAGGGGTTGCAGACAGGTGCTACATTGGTGCCTCTGCATGCTCCAAGTCACCTTTTTGCCTTTCAGTCTGAAGTATTATGCAAGCTTATTATAATGCGTATTTTAACATATTCTCTACAAATCAGTGAGGGTTTATATTTGATGGCAGGATAGTGGTAGAGGAAAAAATGCTGGTAGAATTAGTGTATTGGAAGCAAATCACTACCATGTAAATCTTCAGTCTCGTGTGCCTTTTATGCAGTTGAATGAATGTACTCAGAAAAACTAACCTCATTTGTATATTGCATCTAAACTATATGGCAATTTTTGAAATTTTAAAAATGGCTTTCCATTTGATGGTGGCAGGGTAAAAACACAGAGTTTTATGTACAGTTTAATAATATAATTAATTTAGACATATATCTGAATGGTGAATGCATATTTGTACTTGAATTTCAGTCTCATTTATAAAAGCCATATAACATCTCACATGATACCATTTCATTGCCCAACACCAAAAAAAATAAAAAATACTGCCCTAGCTGGTGACTGTCAGATCTCCACAATAAACCAGACAGGAAACACAACTAAGTGTGCTAACTCTACTTTAATGAAGTGTTCTCATAAAACTATATTAACAGAATTGTATAAGTCTGGTGTTACAACTTTCCCTCGTCACTTTTAGGGTTTTATTTCCTACGTTTCTTTCTCTGATTGTTCCCTAGCCTGCATCTCTTTCCCTTGTCCCTTAAGGTCATCCACATATTCCATATCATTCACTAAGGATAATGTAAATGTCAATTTTAAAATAGTTACATAGAATTTTAAAATTCTATCTGATTTTTTAAATAAGATATATATTTACCGTGTTACTTACAGTACATAGAAATGGAACTGCCAATGCATACTGTAGCAGGCAAAATAGGGCTCTGTCTCATTATATGGAGTGTGATTTATATTTTTTCAGTAAAAGTACTCTAAAACAGATTAAATTGCCCTGTAAAATAATTTGCTAGGGAACATGCTGCTTTTGACTAAGAGCTTGAAATGGAGAGATGGATCTCTTGTTTTTCATCTATTTCTCATTGCTGCTGTTAAAAGACAGCAGGGTTAGACAAATGGGAACAGGATAGACAGATTATGAAAGTGAGATGATATTGAAAGTTATCAGGTGGCTATATAAAAAAATGCATCGAAGTAAGGGAGATACCCAAGATAATTGCATCTGTAAAGTAGTTATTGATGAGCTGATTAACCTTTTGATTAAATTCTAGCAGTTTCAGGGAACCTTTTTTATTGGGAGCTTCAGTACGCAATATATAACAGCATAGTTTTGGTATAAGAAAAGAAGTACCTGAGCAAACTAAAGTTCTGTTAGTGCACTTGAGTGTGACTTGTAGTGAAAACGGTGGTACTTGGCATTACACAAGCAGTATCCTTCTCTCTCTCTCTCCTATCCCCCCTGACGTTTGAGACCTGTATTGGTACCCTACTACCCGTAATCTTTTGAAAGCACAGGCACAAAGAGGAATATTGTTGTTGTGCTGTACAGATAGTCCTTGACTTACAACAGTTCATTAATGACTGTTCAAAGTTACAATGGCACTGAAAAAGTGACTTAAGAACATTTTTCACACTTATGACTTATTTCCCACTTATTGCAGCATCCCCATGGTCATGTGATTTACATTCGGATGCTTGACAACCTATTCATATTTATGACAATTGCAGTGTCCCAGGGACTTGTAGTCACATTTTGTGACCTTCTGACAAGCAGTCAATGGGGAAGCCAGATTCACTTAACTATGTTACTAATCTAATAACCGCAGTGATTCACTTAAGAAATGTGACAAGAAAAGTCATAAAATGAGGCAAAACTCACTTTTTCAAATTTCTCAGCAACATAAATGTTGGGCTCAATTGTGGTCGTAAGCCGAAAACTACCTGTATATTATTCTGTCAACAGAACTGCACCATTTCATACAGCCTAGCTTCCTTAACTTAATGGTATCAAAAGAGATAAATTCCTGACATTAATGCTTAGGGAAGAAAATGGTTTTATTACTTAGCATTGTTACTATCCTGGCAGGTTCTTGATAGTAAAATGCTTTGTCACAAGGGCTTACTGTAGATTCTTAAGATTTTACGGATGAACAGTACAAACTATTTCAGGTTATTTTTCCTTTTATTCAAAAAGCCAGACATAAAAGCAAGCAAGTTACTTTTGATAAGAATCTAGTCTTGATTTTCTAATTGCATTCCTTTGTAGATTTAACAAATTTATTTACATCCAAAAATGTTAAACTTGCACCGTCCCACCTATGCTTTAAAAAAAAAAAAGTATAAATTTTATGAAGATTTTAACATAGCTAAAAGATAAACATGAAAATATATAAATGTTAGAAAACAGATGGTAAAATGAAAACTTTAAAAAACAGTGCAGCTAGAAAAACAGAATAATTAAAGAAGTGATTTCCAATCTTCTTTGTAGCATCTGCAAACTTAATTATCATTACTCCCTCTTTAAAATTACATTATACAAAAATCCCTCCATCCCATACTCAACTGTTTTTTCAATCAGCAAATCCAGAAACCAGCATTCTTTTTTTATTATTATTTATTTTCAGGGGGAAAAAATTCCATGAAAAGTTTTCAGTCTAGTATAAAATTACTTGTTTTATCCCTGGCCAGGCAGATCAGTTTAGCCATTTCTGCTAATCCACCTCCACTTTTCCATTTCTAGATAAACATAGTTGGTTAAGGATTCTGAAGTGCAGAGTGACTTAATCTTTCCTCTCTGCTTAATACTGTGTGGCATAAGTATTTTCTGATTGGAATGCGTATGTACTCCATAATGTTGATTTAATATATATGAGCACTACTTGTTTTAGAATTTAGAATTTAGGAGGGTCTTACAAATACCGGGAGCAATTTTCCCTTTGTGAGTCTACTCTAGTTGGTAAAACCTTTGATCTTCCATGCTCTTCTATCCCAGGAGGCTCATCTGTCCAACAACATCCTGCAACACATCTTCCTTTTTGGGTCTTCAGCATTCTCTGGATTTACCTTGAAATCAACAAGGCTTCAATGTAGCTACTGCCCAATTTAAGTCAGGTTTCACAGTTCACATATTTTTTTGTTTTTAATTTTACCTCACTTATTTTTCAAGTTCTTCCTCAGTTCTTGCATTTTTAAGATAATTCATCTAATGCCAGTCTAGGATCTGTGACTCCCTTCCTCTTCCCCCTGCAGGAACACTTCCTGTAAAAAACTAAATCTCTGTCTTCCCATCTTTTCCTTATTAGCAAAAACAGCACAAAGTGTTTATTTGAATACAAGAATAGCCAACAGAAAGCTATGGCTAAATTCAGGCTGTTGCACATTTGTTACATTCATTGTCTGGTCCCAATATCCTCATGGCTTCTAAAACTTTGGATGCAATGAACATTCATGAGAGGTCTTTACAGAGACCATACTGACAATTTGTTACATCTTTTTACACAAAATAACTTTGGATCAAATTATGGAGTATTCCATAGTAGGTAGTGGATTTAGTTTTTAAGAAATACTAGATATATTTATTATGCCTAAGTAAGTTAACATTGTGTAATATTGCCTCTTTTTTGATTCAGAGTTAATTCAAACACTGAGATTGGCAAATTTAATTAAACCAATATAATGGAATTGATCAAACCAGAGTACATAAACACTTTTTTTATAACAGTCCAAGCTTAATATTTATTTCGATGTTCGTAGACTGGAAGAGTTCAGAATTGAAAGGTATAACCTTTCAAAAAATGTATTAATTGGATCAATTTTGTTTCTGGGATCATGGCCCAAGTTACCAAGATGAAGGAGTCTACACCTTATAAGGATGAGTAAAAATCTCTTCTACCAAAGACTGACAAGCTTGGTCACCGTATCTTTAAGTAAAATCTTATGTGGAAGGAAACCAAAAATATGTAGGAAGAAATGCTTCTTCACCACAAGGGATTGCTCTTTACAGTGGCCTATTAAATCAACCTGTGAGAAATCAACAAAAAATATTCAAAATTCATGGCTTTCATTATCAAATGTGGATGAAAAGTTGAATATGCAGAGACAACACTCTGGGGGTGCCTGAATATATATAAAATTCATTTAATGTCCATTGTTTCAAATTGTCTTGAAAACAGTTATTTTAAAATGTTTTAATGGTTAAGATCATCAGTTGCAGACAGCTAAGAATGACACTAAGTAATAGGATACATTGTTTCATTGGTTGTATTTGTATTTATACTGCAAATCATTATGAGTCTTTGAGAGTGTAGTAGTACAAGTATAATGAATGTATCCATGTATGCATTACATTTAGCTAACTAAAATGTAGGAAATAGATGTGATGGATGTAGAATGAAATGGGATATTACTACATCTGAGTCATTATTGGAATATTCAGAAGAGGAAAATGGGAGCTAGTTTTTACAATCTATGAGTTTCCAAGTGCAGTTCAAAGTGCTTTTTATTGCCTGTAAAGCTCTACATGGCATAGGACCATGTTACCTGAAGGCCACTGATCTCCAATTGCTTGTGCTTGTTGTTTGTCTTTGTGTTGTTCTACCTGCCCACTGGAACAGCACCAACCCCTACCACTTTCATAAAGCAATGAAGATATCTGGGGTATTTGAGTGAGAATGTTAAGCAAACCTGGTGGTAGATTTGTTGGGTATTTTTTTTTTACTGAAAGCAACTATGGAATGTTTTCAGGCCTTGTGTATATGAATAATCTCAGGGGTTTCTTTAACTGTTTTGAATGGTCTTGTAGTAGTAATTCATGAAGGGAAACTTCTGGTAGCAAATCTAATAATTGTCTTTTCTTCTTTTAGCTGAAGATCCATCTGAAAGTTATGTGAAATTGCGAGATTTTGTATTAGTAAAATTGTGTCAAGATTTACCCTGCTTTTCTCCAGAGAATCTTAAGCAAGGCTTCAGTCAAGATATGGTAATAGAAGCTCAACAGAAGCTGAAAGTAAATAAGGTATTGATAATATTTTAAATGTATCCAATATTGACATTTTGCAGATTGGTGTCCTGATTGAAGAAGTATTCTATATCCAACCTGGTTATTAGAATTATGTGCTACTTTTTAATCAGGAACTTAAGTGTGGATGGTCTGCTATGTTTTCGCAATTTATATCTTGCTGAAATTAAGTTTTGATATGTTTGAGTTTTATGTATTAATCTTACTATTTTAAACAACTTGGAGTCATGTAGGCTAGGTGGTACATAAGTGCTATAAATGAAAAAAATAAGATTTGAGAAAGTTAGGTCCTTGAAAAAGGAGGATAGGTTAAAACTAATATGATGAATTGTACAGCGACTGCTGAAGTTTAAGGAATGGAAACAGTAGTTAAGAAAAAAAGATCATAGGCAATATTTTTAGCTTTGTACATTGGGAGCAATAATTCCAATTCTTTTTATCATATGTTTTTCCTTTTACTCTTAGCAACATACACGGCGAGTTTATGAAATTCTCCGGTTACATGCAACAGACATGAGTAATGCAGAACAATCCAGAAGTTATAGATTGGATGTAAAAAGAAGATTGATGGGCCCATATAAGGTGGCTTTTTTATCATTTTTATTTTTATTTGAATTTGTCATGAAGGGAAGGAGTGAATGAACACTTTGTCCACCATTCAGACTTTCCCAAATGCCAACTTTCTTTCCTTCTTTTTATTTTGTCTGAATTTTCCTTCTCCAAGTTCTTTTAGTTTTCTGCTTCCATTTGGTAAGGTAATCTCCAATTAACCTTTAATTTATTTTAGTAGAATACAAATCTATCATTTCATCACAGTGTCAACAAACTGACAGGAGGTGGTGAAATGTGGTAATGTTCATATATGTAAATCCTTTGTTTTCTAGAAAAAGCAGAGAGAGATTGCCAAGATGAGAAGATGTTTAAGACCAGAAGAGTTGACCAATCAGTTGAACCAAATAGACATAAATTTACAACATAAACAATTGGAAGAGACATACCAGCAACTTGTTTCAGATTATCGACGAGTCCTAGAACGACTTGCTCAGGTCTGAGGATTCTCTATAAGAAACACACAAACTTCTGCCTATTGCATTGTGAAATACATTCATGATCACTGCTCCACTGCAAAATTTCATGTGACATTTTAATCACTTTCGAAATGACTGTGGTTTTCTGTATTTTGGATTTTTTATATTTTTGTGTTGTAGATTCTAAAAACCAGTAGTTCAATCTATTGGTACTTTGCTGAAATAAAGAAAGTAGATTACAAGCATTAACAAAACTGGTCTGAATCCCTGCATACTATGTGTAAGATCTAGCTTATCAATTGAGATGATGTAACAAGATACCAAAGTACAATGGCATAAATATTAATACTCTGTGAAATTATGCTCAGTAATAATGAATATAACAAAGCATGGCTTGCATCAAAAATTGAACCCCACGAATGGAAAGTGGATTCATTTATTTAAAACACTTATATAACACTTCAAATTAAAAATACCAAAGCAATTAATAACTACATTTTAAAGAGTCAAAATAATAAATAAAGGACAAGCAAATATCAGTTAAATGATCTTTTTCATTAAAACAATCAAGTCTGATTTGGGCCAGTCTTGCCCTATATAAATTCTTAGATTTATTCATCTTATCACAGTGAAATTATCTCTATACAAATTCCAGTGACAGATTGCACCCCTGCCAAAAGGAAGTGCCCACAGACCACTGTAAAAAAAGATTTTATCTGCTTATTAGCTCTAGGTAATAAATTATTTCTAAAACTTGCTTCTTAATGTCATGGTTTGGGACAACAGTGAATCTTCCCAAGTGTGGCTCTCTGTCAAAAGTCATACCAACAGCATAATTGGCCAGAAAATTAAAAAGGACCTCAGAACAATAAAAATTGCAAGCCCTCTCTCACCTTCGAGAATATTAGAGTCCATGATCCAAATCACTAACATTTCAGAACATAATACTAAATGGTTTGACTATCATGCAGAACTTTAGGTGCAACATAGAAAGGCATGGGTGGGGAATTTAAAAACTAAAACCTAAAGTAGTCCCCCCCCCCTCCTAAATGTATGGTCTTTGTCATTCTAATGGGCCCAATGCCTAAGAGTAGAAATTGTGATGAATTGGTATACCAAACTGAATAAAATTAACACCTACTACATTTAACAACTGTTACCATTTATGACTGAAGCTCACAGATCACAGACAGTATTACAATTTTGCTACATTCCATAAATTAAAATGTAGTGGTCAAATTTTGGTATAAATATGAAGTGAATTTGGGAACTAAAATTCTGTTAATATTATTTATAGATACTGTACATCCCATGAGAGGGCAGCAGATTCTGCTTGACCTATGTCAAATCCTTGCCTTCAGGTTAATTTAGCTGGACGTGGTAGATTAGCAGAACTGGAAAAGGCACAACATAATTTCCTTTGGATTGCTTTTTACCCAAGAATATTTGAAATTATCTGCCAGTGTAAGGTGGACTAAACCAATACAGTTACAGAATAGCTTCATCCAGTAAGTAAAAATATTTATCCAGGTTTACTGGATAAATATTGATCTCAGGTTTATTGACTCCTGCTTTCTGCCGAAATCAAGTCCTGGAAACAAAAAGGTGTAGGTGACAAGGGTAGAACGGAGTTCCAATTTTATTGGGAGGTGAGGATATTGAGCTTTTATTAGAATCAGCTGACTAACCAGCTATTAGCTACAAAATGTTAATATATTTCTGATCTCAGTTCAAAATGTGGCAATTAATATACTTAAAACTCATTTGTAATTTGGTTGGTAATTTGCCCTGCTGCTAGAAGGGACAGTAGAGACCCTGTTCATGTGCCTCATCTTCCTAGTAAGATCCCTCGGAGTAGCAGGAAGAACAATTTCTTGCTTGTAGCCATGTGACTGTGGAACTTCACCCCCAAGAACAAGAGCTTAAACTCAGATACTCTTCAAAAAGTTTGTAGATCTGCTGGTGGTTTGCAATTCAATGTATTTTATTTATTTCTGCTTCTCCTGGTATAGTAAATTTGTGGCAGCTTATCTACACACAAATACTTAAATCTCTAATAACATTTTGTTTGTTATCATTTGCTTTGCACAGTCTTTATCACCCAGAAAGATGGAGCACACAATAAATGCAACTTCAAAACTTCTGGGGCAAAGGCAGGACAATGTACAAAATCCATCATGCAGTGATAGGGTAGTTGGCAAAGTGCAACTGCCTGAACTAGCTCTACAGTTTTCTTGGCAAGGATTTTTGGAAGTGGTTTGCCCTTGCCTGATACCTACAGCTGAGAGAGAAGGACTTGGCTTAGGATCGCTCAGCTGACATGCTTCCTGTTTCTAACTTGATGCCTTAACTGTTATTCTAACTCAATGCCTTTGGGGGGGAGGGGGGTTCCGCATCCCATTTGTAGATAAAGATGAATTTCAGGGGATGCCTGAAGTGAGATAGGTGGGTGAGCCCCAAGTGAGGGTGATTTGGGGCGGGCAAGACCAGGTTTGAGGAGAAGCCCATCCAGAGCGGCAGCTGCACATTTCATGCCTTCATAATGGGAAGGATTGAGCCCTGTTAAACCATTTCAATAGCACCCTTTAAAAAGATGTGATTGTGATGCATCTTGGCTTACTAAGCAAGAGGACTCTGCATTCACTCTCTTCTTTCCCCCCTGCTGTTCAAAGAGGGCTGTGTGATTTGTCCTAAAAAACCAAAAGTATTGAAACATTTCAAGGTTTCCTTCAGAGGGGAAAGATACTGAACCATCCTTTTCTACATTGCCCAAGGGATGCTTCTGGCTTCCACTATAGCTGTACAATATATCCCAAAGGTGCTTTTTTCAAGAGGCAACTGGACTTTCTGGTTTTTCTTCAAAGAAAAATCAGAAACTCCAGTTGCCTCTTGAAAAAAGCACTTTTGAGACAACCATGACCTGGATGACTGAGAATCTCCCTGGACATTTAGCTGCACAACAATTGCAAACCATTTTGCATTTAGGCAGGCTATGTCTTTTCAGCAGGAGTCTTGATGGAAAGAATAGAATTCTTTATTGGCCAGGTGTGATATATATATATATATATGTTTGTTTT
>JAEANM010024804.1:0-11077 GCA_017656035.1 Myanophis thanlyinensis | reverse complement strand
CTTCCCAACTACCCTTAACTATTTTTCTAACCCCCACCCTCCCTTCCTACCTTAACTTACCTGTGGTTGTGTAAGCATTTCACTGCATATCGTACCATGTATGACTGTATGTAACCAATAAATTTGAAATTGAAATTGGAGGACTTTCGCAGTGATGATTCCTTCTTTATGGAACATCATTCCTCTAAATAATGATTGGCCCCCACCCAGTTGCTGGGGCTCCTGAAGGTGTGGTTTTGTCAGTGGTTCCAGTGACCAAAAACAAAGCTGGAGCCAATGAAATAGTTGATTGGACTGTGTTCTCTCCCATAAGGGGAGAGATTTTATTATTTTTTTATATTGTGTATTTTTTTTTAATATTGTAAGACTCCCAGAGTTACCTGTGTGTGTAAATTAGGTGTCCATATGAATTCGTTTAATAAATAAATATAATAATAATCTTTCTAAAATCCCATACTGTACCAGTGGATTACTTTCTCCAGTGGTTTCATGTAGATGTTAAAAAGGAGAGGCAAAAACCTCAAATTTTGAGACACCCCTGATTGCAGCGGCCTAGGGCATAACCTCTCCTCCTTCCTCGATACCAAGTGGGACTGACCATAGAAAGAGGAGAACTACTGTAACACAATGCCTCCCATTTCCAACTTCAGAAGAATACCATGCTTGATGGTATTGAAAGCCTCTGAGAGATCTAAGAGGGCCAGAATGGTTGCAATATTCCTATCCCAAGCCTCCAAGGTCATTGCCAAGTGCGATCAATGCTGTTTCGGTATTATGCCTTCACTTAAACCCAGACTGAAAAAGATCCAGATAATCTTTTCAAACAATTGTCTCATACTCTTTCAATGTCTTCTCCACATGTGCCATACGTAAGTGCTGCAGCATCCTAGCCACCCAAACATAGCCTTCGTTCTCCAATTATTATGATACCCATTCTTGCCTTATGTCAGACTCTTATCTGGTATTGGCAATTTACCCCTGGACCAGATGCTACATGAACTCAACTCAATCTACCTTAATTTCATTCCTCTCGGTCTAGAAGCAAAACAGCATCTACTCAGACCTAGTTGTAGTAGACATGGAGCTCAGGCCATGCTGCTTTTCAGCTATTGTTGCTGCTGGCCTGCCATTGGGACAGATACTACTAAGAGTATCACAAAGCAGTTCTGCTCTGCACTGCTCCTTCTACTTATGTGTGTTGAGCTTTCTCATGATTTAATCTCTTCCAAGCAGTCCAAACACCAGCATAATCCTCTGTGGTTTTAAACCTGAATTTAAAATCTTAAAGATGCTTTCTAGCCCCAAATGTTTGGCAATCTCTAGCGAAGAGAGATGTATGCACATTTAGGGTAGCTTCTTCAATGAGATGTGAAAGGTCTTCCTCAAGGAAAAGACTGTCCAGTTATCTTTTGAAAAAGCACTCTGGAAACAACTTTCAGTTGTTGGATGACTGAGAATCTTCACATATGCCTAGGTTAGAACCATGTTCTCTTAATTATTCTCCAGAAGAAAATTTAACAATTAATTAGAGGATTTGATCTTCCACAATGCACATTGGAAAATAAACATACAAATCTGGAGATTACTGTAAAACAAAGAGTGTAAGGCTCCAAGTTCACTAGCATATTAGGATGATTGCTTACTAGATTAGTAGAAAACTTTTTTGGCACTGGTACATCTCCAAAAAGGGATACGGTTGTAGGTTTTGTTATTTATTCTGATTTTTAAACATCTATTTTGTTAATCTACTTTTTATAGTTAAAATTTTGTTCCATATGGGTCTATATTGTTCATAGTTCGGAAGCCTTTGAAAATATTTGGAATATTTGAAGAGCACACTAAGGATGGAATTATTGATTCCACAAGTTTCTACAGTTCAGGTAATTGATGTGTCAAGAATAGTGTCTAATTATATTGGCTGTAAGATAACTTCTCTTTTTTAGCCAAAGGATGTGAACAAGTTATTGGAGTGCATAGGTCTACCACTCTTTTTCTTTGATCCAATACTCTTCATGATTACTAGCTGCAAATTGAAGGGAAAATAGGGACTATGTCAGGAGGAGACAGATGTGAAATCTCTTAGACAGATGATGTAAAAAACTGTCATTAGAATCTGAGGGATGTAAATAATTATCACTCAGTTGGTATCCCTTTATCTCAGCCTGTTTTGGTACCAATTTTTTTCTGTTAATATTTTGCCTTCTGCTGTTCTAGAAGGCAGGAATAGAAAAATACCCTATGTTACCTGATTGTGTCCTTCTGGCACTTAGAATCTATGTGCAGTAGTCAGGGTGAGTTGTAACCCTGGCACGGATTCCTGCTACTAAGTCTTAAGTGTACAATTGGTGCATTAGCTGTAATTGTGCAATTATACTCCCTGTTAGAGTCATTTCTTGTAAATCTAGCAAAAACTGGAAATAAAAAGCACTCCCAAACTGTATACCTTCTTACTCAGAGCAAGTTTCACCTCAATCTCAAAGTCCAGCCTTTTCTAGCTTTCATCTTGTCTGGATTTAATATTATTTCAATTTGTTCTCTTATCCATCTGTTATTGAAGTTCAGCAACATTCAAGGGCACTAATTGCTTTTTCAGAAGTCGAGGATGAGACTGGCAGAATTGGTACCCAATTCCAAGGTCTGGATAACCTCACCCAGAAGTTTCATGTAGATGTTAAAAGTACTTATATGGTTGTTTTTCCAAGAATATGTGACATTTTGAATTCTATTTTTCACACACAAATACATTTTTTCATTCATGTTGCATGCATTCTATCTACCAGTTCTGCTTTCAACTAACCAATAAAATAAAATAATATTTTATGTTTTACTTTTACATTCAGAATATTACAGTAAACTGAAAGGCAATGCAATAAATAAAACTCTGTGCTGTGCTGCAATAGATGAGTAGAATTGATGTGTAGAGCATTAGCTAAATAGTAACAATAAAAGAGAATATTTTTAGCTCAGGATTTTATTATGTGGGGTCCTTGATCAGAGAACACCAAAGATCTCACAGACAATAACAATCTTTTTAAAAAGACAAAGTGAGTACAAATGAGTTCATATTTGCATTCTATATTCTTTTAATATTTTTTGGTTTTTGTTTTATCCAAAACTCATTTTACTGTTTCCCCTGTATTAGCATATTTACATCAAGTACTCACAAGCTTTTAAGTTACTTGGAAACCAAGAGAAGTAAGCTGAAATAACTTTGTTTCTCTTTGAATTTTTGAACTCCCATCAAGTAACCATCTAAAGTTACACATGAAACAGTTTTGTGACTCAAGAGGCTACCTTGTTTCATTTTAAACTGCTCAGTTTGTGCTTATAGATGTTGTCGTATGATGGCTTACATTCACTTTTTAATTATTCTTCTATTCAATTACTGTTTTATTCTTCTCACAACACAACTGTTGCTATATGAACAATGTACAATACCTTTTGAGGATGCTGGTGATGAAGTGGGTATCAATGGTGTTTCTCCAGCACCTATAATTGTTTGTTTAAATGATGCAAGCATTTCCTTTCCCCACTCAGTGACTCAGTGCTGCCTGCCTTCTGTGGTTATTTTAGCTTGTGATGAAGAAAGAACCAAGCCAGGTGGTTATCTACCCATTTAATACACTTTCAGAACTGATTGTCAGGCATCTCATGGGCTGCCTATAGAAGATCCATAAACCTACTTTTAAACACGTTTGTACCAGCCTTTCAAAATATCATTAAATTATCTAGTTGCTTTAAAGAAGAAGAAGAAGAAGAAGAGTGGAACTAAACAGGAGAAGAAGCTCATAGCTAATTATGTCCCAAATTATTCTATTAATTTTGTTGCTTGTGATTCTGATTTTTTAAAAAAAATTCCGGTGGCCATACATTCTGCTGGGTTTCTATTTTTTATTTTTTTGAGGGGGGTGTCACTGTTTGGACTATTCATTTTGCATATTTTTTGGCATGGAAGGAAAGATTTTGTGTTCCCTGGGACTTTGAGAGAAAAGGACAACATCTGAATTATAAGAGATACTACATTCATGTTGGGAGCACCAAAGAACTTCCAAGTTGAGAGGATTGAACAGCAGCATCATCAACATGGGGAACTCCCAGTTGGGGGTTCCTTTCACGTCCCCATTAAGTTGTCCATTGAAGTGATAGCCGATATTTACTTTCAATCACCTGTTTTCAGATTGCATGATTGACAAGAGCAGGAGCTTGTGACAGGAGCTTACCCCATCCCATAGCAGCTAATGGGTCTTGAACACAAGCCTTTTGATTGTCATCCTAGAGTCCTAATCTTGTGAGCCACCTTTGTAACAAAGAGTAGATTGCCACTTGTTACTTACGGTTATTTATTATAAATGACATTGTTATCAGTTGTACATTTAGGTTTAACCCATTAGAAGTGTATATTTTATATAAGAAACCTACTTTAGTACACATTGTTCCTTTGTGTACATATCAGAGGAAAAGCATTCAGCTTTCTCTTGTCTGTGGTTTGTACCATAAATTAGTTCTAATCCTTTTCATACTTGGTCACCTCTGATGTAAAGAAGCATTGGATGGAAGTAGAAGTGAATACTGACTCTATGAGGTCATGCCTGTCACATTGTTTTTTTTTAAACAACAACAACCGCCTGGGACTGCTTGGGTTAGAAGATCAACATTTCCTATTTCTTAATTTCCATTTCTTAATTAATTTAAATTGCCTGGCCTGGTCAGTCAGAACTGAGCTTCCAAGCACATTTTCAGTTTCTTCAGACTTTATCACATGCCCCTCCTACACCCTACTGATCTGTTAATTGGTATATCCATGCTAGTCTTTAGGAGATACACGATTAGCTTTTTACTAAGGCTAGTACTCCCATGTATGTACTGTACATGTGTGTACTCTCTCAATGTGCTTGCCAGCTCTTTACCTTGCATCCACTTACAAACCACTCTCCTGCATCCAGAAGATAGATAGACAGAAGAGGGAGGGAGGGGAGAATTAGAGAGAGAGAGAGGGTTGTTTTTTCCCACTAGCTGGTGACAAGGAGGGAAAAGAAAAGTGAGGAATATGCCAACCGCTGCCCTAAAACTCCTCTCCTGGGTCAAATCTTTTAAGAAAGTTGCTAGAAGTGCTGCTAAGATATAATAAAGTTTGATTCGGGAAGCAATGCAATTTATATCAGTATACTTTTCTGCATATTAATATGTCTACAAGGAAAACTCATTCACATCTCTGTATGTATATGTGTGTGTATATGTTTATACAGAGCCTCCTTTCTTTATTCTAGGCATTAGGCTGCAAATATTTTATTTGCCCAGGTTTTTAGTGTAAAAAAACCCCCCATATTATTATTTTCAAAAATACTGCTTTCTTGCTTTATGGAGCTGTATTATATTTGATATTGTATGAAGATGTTTTAGTATTTCTAGTCGTTCTATTTCTGCTGATGTTTTACAAGACAATTTCTTATATACTCCCCCCCCTTTTTGAAAAAAAAACAAACCTTGAAGTTAACAAAACCAAGAAATGCTTGTTTTTTAGTTGTAGATTCTATCAACATATTATGCAAAATATAAATTCTGCTGCCTCTGCATAAGCATATTCCTTGGTACAGTAAATGCATTTAGGAGCATAGACTAAAGTTGTATGTCCAGAATAGGTCCCTTGGTTACTTGTTTTGTTATGGACAAAGGTACAATACTGGCAAATTCAATTTGTGCTTCAAAAGAAAGGCTTGGGGCTTCAGTTGCTTTGCTTGGAGTTCATCCACAGGTCAGTTCTTGTCATCTTCAGAGCAGGCAGCATCAACTAGTCATTTTACTAATGTTCATTTCCCCATAATAATAAAAAATTTTGGTAGTCAAATTTCTGATAAAAATTTTTTAAAAAGGGAAAAGAACTATTGAATTATTTCCTAGACAAATCGGTTGATTTGGTGTGCCGTTTGACTTATTTGGGTAGAGGACTTATTTGTTATAATATAAATGATGCCACTGAAGTCTATTAAGAATAGCCTCATGCTAGTTTCTGTCTATTTAAACAATTTCAATTTGCACTCAATCAGAAGGTTCAAGTTTCAATATATACAATAACTCATTGTTCTCATTCTTATATTTTCTTATCTTCTTTTCTACTATCTTTTCCTATTAGTATCTTATGACTTATCAATTGTTTGTGACTTATGATTAATTATTGTAACTATGACTTATGATCTATGACCTATCACTTTGCTGTTTGTATGTACACTGAGAGGTTATGCACCAGAGACAAATTCCTTGTGTGTCCAATCATACTTGACCAATAAATAATTCTGTCCTATTCTATTCTAAACAGCCATTTTCATAATGAGTAGATATCTACGTGAAAAAGTGACACCATAGTATTAGGAAATTCTGGCGTAATTTATTTCGTGGTTAAATTTTGGATTTTGAAATTACATGTTGACTATCCAAATCAGAAATTTCTCGATTTACATTGTCTGCAAAATACATAGTTGCTTCTATATACAGGATTTTGCTAATTGTTTTTATATAAATTGCTATAACGCTATGAGATAAATGTTTTATGACAATGAAACATTGAAGGCGCAGGATAATAGAAAAAAAAGAAGTGAAAAGGAACTGACTGACTTAAACAGCCTTAACAGTTAAGCATTTACATCTATGAAAACCTAAAAGTTAATGTTTATTTTGAAAGGGTGGGGGAAGGGAAGGCTGTGAGGTTGGTGGTGAGGACAAAAATAATCTTTTGAGACTGATTACTAGGAGTAATCAATCAACTAGGAGTTTCCGATGGGAGGGTGACATGAAAATAATAACAGTAGCAATTTATTAAGTTTATATACCATCTGGCTACCAGTAACTGAAGGTACTTTACAATTATTAAAAACATTTTAAAACAATGAACAATTCAAAACACAAAAGAGCAATAATGACTGAGAATATAACTCAGATGGGAACAAGAAAAAGAGTCATTAAATTTCCTTGCCCAAAGAAGAAGGAAATATCAGTATGGTGATGATATAGTGTTTTTCTTGGTTTAAAAAAATCATGCATATTTGTCACATAATGTTATCAACATTATGTGAGATAATGTTTAATGATTTATAATTGTATTGGTTTTACATTTCTATATATTTAGAAGTCTAATATTCTATAATAACATAGGTCTATTAAGGTAATTGAGAATTCTGGGGATTTATGTAGGCATAGCATTTTTGATTTTATGACTAATAAATGGTAGTTATTATACTGATGATAATTATAATCTTTTGGTTGGGAAAAGAGTCATTATCAGTAACTGATGATTTTAGTTTGCTGCTTCAACATTCAGCATTTTAATGTGCAAAAAATCTCCAGGTTATCATTCAACAATTAATCTGGAATGACAGCTGGAGGTAAAATATTTTGATGCTCAAGATTTTGTGTCTAATTGGAAGGGAATGGAAGCGTATATTACAGTGTTTATTTCTATTTATATATTAGAATCCACATCTGCCTTATATTTTCTATAACATGCAGTATTTGCCTACTTAAGTCACTTTACTCATATCACTGTCTTCTAAATAACTATTACATAAAGTCTTTACTGAGAAAGTATTTTAATTATCATGATGAGCCTAAATCCTTGATATGTTTTCTCTGTGTCACAATATCATCTGCAAAACACGCAACAGATACATTTACAGAGATTGACTAGGTATATATATGTAATTATTTTTTGAGCAGAAGGGTTCCTGAAATATTTTACATATTTTTCTAATCGTGACAGATAAAACTTTCTTACCATTTTCTCTTTTTACCTACTTTCCCTAAAGTATTTTTTTTTCAAACTATTTCCACGTTACATTAATAAAAGCTTGTCTGCATAACTGCTTTGTATTTGGAAAGCAGGCCAAAGAATATTGGGAGGCAAGCGATTTTGGGGGAGTTGGGTGGTGGAATCTATTGCTGTTTTGTTTTCATGAAGTACAGATACCCTATACCTGTGACGGCGAACCTATGGCACGGGTGCCACAGGTGGCACGTAGAGCCAACTTGCTGGGCACACAAGCTGTCAGCCAACTTACCTCCAGCTGAGCATGCACATGCAATTGTGCATGCACAAATGCGTGATTGCAGAAACCCAGCTGGTCTTCGGTTATCTGCTGTGCATGCGTGCAGTTGCAGCAGGAAATCCAGCTGGTCTTTGGCGCTCTCCTGTGCATGCACATGTGATTGCATATGTATGCATGAGTGCGTGCATGCAGTGTGCATGCATTGCACGTGCAAAAGCTGCATGCATGCGCAGATGGTGAAGTTGCACATGCAGTGCACCTAGAGGAGCTGCACGCAAGTGCGAATGTCACGCGCAAATCATGTACTTTTTGGCGCTTGGTAAGTTCACCACCACTGGTTCGCCACCACTGCCTTACACTGTAGAATCATGACAATTATTTTAACTGTTTTCTCTGGAGACTTGTATCCCAACCTTGTTTCCACTTTCCAATCACTCCAAACTTATTTGAAACCAAATATACAAATGTGCAAAAAATATACAGTAGTCCTCAACTTGCTATCATTTTTTAGTGGTCATTTGAATTTACAATGGCACTGAAAAGAGTTAGGTATGATGGATCTGCTCATATATGACCAGTCCCTGCTCATGTATGATCAGTCCCCTTTACAACTGTTGCAGCATCTCCACTGTGACAGGATCAAAATTCAAGTCACTTGGCAACCAGCTTGTATTTATGATGATTGCAGATCTTGGGATCAGGTGATCAACATTTGTGACCTTCCCAGCTGGCTTCTGACAACAAGGTCAGTGGGGAACCCAGAATTGCTTAATAATCCCATTATTCTTTTATTTTTAAATTTGTCAAACAGGTACAAGATAACAAGTATAGGTATGAACATGAACATAACAAAGGAAGTAAATACAAGTAAATGGGGAGATTAAGACAGGGATGGTAGGCACACTGGTGCATTTATGCGTGCACCCTTTATGGATCTCTTAGAAATGAGTTGAGGTCCACAGTAGACAGTTTGAGGTTGAAGCTGTGAGGGTTTAGGATGTAACAATGGAGTCGGGTAAAGCATTCCAGGCATTGACCACTTTGTTGCTAAACTCATATTTTCTGCAATCAAATTTGAAGCGGTTTACCTTGAGTTTGTAACGATTGTTTGCCCGTGTAATATTTTGATTGAAGCTGAAGTAGTCATTGACTTATTAAATATTCACTTAATATTTGCAATGATTCACTTATTCATTTATTTATTTATTTTCAAAAAAATTTATACCGCCGCCCCCCCCTCCCAAGGGACTCGGGGCGGTGTACAGCCATTTAGAACAGAACAGATAGAAACGTTAAAATGTAATTAAAAAGATTAAATCGATGGCCCAATGTAAGTTAAAATTTTAAAATTTAAAATTTAGATAATTAATTAAAAAAATTTAAAACCCTGTTAAGTGTTAGGCAACACTTAACAACAATGGCAAAAATGTTAACAAAGTTGGGCATGACTCCTTTAATTACTACCTTACTTCACAATGGAAATATTTGTCCCAGTTGTGGTTGTACATTGAGGACTGTCTATAATAAACAATCCAATCCAATTGTACAGTCCTGCCCTCTGCACTACTGCAGATCCTAGAGCAACAAAACTGCCTCATCCACACTCCACAAGAAAAGGCATCACTACAAAGAGATGTCGAGATGTCCTCACCTTTTAGCACATAGCTTTAGTTAAAACCAAACCGGGGTAGATGTGTTTAAAACAGCACTCACAATATTACACTGTGGGTTTGTCTTTGTCACCCTGGGGTGTTTTGCTTTACAGAAACAACATAAATATTTATCAAGGACCTTGGAGTTGTCTTGTAATCATCTTTGGCAGATTCAGTAGCTGGAAATGAGCACATGACAAGAGTTTCCATTACATCCCTTTTCCATCCTCTGAAGCTGTTGGATGCAGACTAAAAATAAAACAATACAAACAAACTCTTTTCTTTTAAAACAAAGGAGCTGTGATACTTCCCCCAAAAAGCTTTAATGGGGTCCTTCACATAAAATTTCTGTCAAATTTAAGCCCCCCTTTAAAACTTTGCCTATCTTACTACTAATACAGATCATTTGCTTATTAAAACATGGTCCATTTCTTGAGAAAAGTAAGAATTTTACCATTAATAAAGGATTTTTTTCTAAAAATCATACATTAATACAATTTAAAGTAAAACAAAACTATAACTAAACATGTTTGTTCAATCAGATTTAGTTATAATTTTCCCCAAATTGGCAGACAAACAATTATCCCATTGTTTATGAAAATTGATGTGCCAGTTTGTCAATATTTAATTTAGCCTTAGGCCAAATATTATAGTCCTCACCTAACACTCCAAGGAAGAACAACTGATTATAAATCACCAAAGGTTAAAAGTGTTGGTCTTAACAGCATTAAATTTCACGGATATAACATAGACAGGCCATACAAATTAAATGTTCCAAATACCCAGAAATCAGTTTGAAACCTCTAAGAAAGAAAATAGTCCAAGTTTTCTATGCCTTATTTTTAGTCCAAAAGAATGCAACAGTATTTTAAGGTTTCGCTGCATACAGGATGGTTAGCTCAGCTGCTTTATTTGCTGCAAAATCATGTATACATTTTATGTATGGCACACAATAAGACCATTTGTACAAGTTGGTCCTTAGGAAAAAAAAACAACCTGCAGTTAAAATTTTATTATTTTTAGTCTTCATTCCGAGATGCACCTTGATGCAGTCCTGAGGCTAGAGATGTTCTTTTAAAAATAAAATCCAGAGTTTATTTTAATTACTTGGCTAAGATTTAACCTGATCCCACTGGTGCTGCTTATTTATCAATAGAATCTGATCTATACCTGTCTAATAGGTGGGAAAACATTACCCCCCCCCCAAAAAAAAATTGCTGAAGCCTTTCCCCAGATCTTTCATTACCTCAGCTTCCAAAAGAAGTTGATATAGAGATTCCAAATAACTTCAAACAAATTTCAAGGACCTTTTAGTCATTAAGAGATCTTCAAAAATCCTTTCCTGCAGACTACATATTATTAACTTCTCTCAAAAATTTATTTATTTAT